>BQNB010048979.1:0-42271 GCA_026074375.1 Tanacetum coccineum | reverse complement strand
TGCATTGTTTCGAGTATTATCACCTTTAAGTAAGCATTCATCACAAGTTCATACACATTTTTGCATCTCACATATCATGAATCATATATCGTATATCACCCATACCACGTTAGCAATTAAAAACCTTGCTTTCAAAAAAGAATATGGAAAAGTTACTGATGTTGTGCACATTTCAGTTATTTTCATTATTTAAAATGAACATGCGCTAGATTGATCTTCACCACACCAAAATATGATGTTAGAGGTATAATATATTAGAAATCTAGAGCTTGCGGAAGTATTTTGGTGTTATTTGGACGAAAATGCATAAGTATCTGATATATGTGTATACTTGTAAAAATCAGCTAAAAATGGGTTTTTAACTTAAGACTTGGTTACTTCCATGTAATCTAAGGTCGCCTAGGTATTATATTCGAAACCTAGACCATACGATAATAGTCTTGTAGTCTTATTCTTAAAAATCAAAAGATAAACAACTTACTGATGCTTTCGGGTTCATTGAGAAACTCGTATAACAATTTGTCTAATGAAATTTCTGGGTTTACCACTCGTCAACGAGGTATATGAGTAGTGTTCATGCAAAATTTCAGCCCCTAACACCTTATAACAAAGCGGGAAATAAGTTCACAAATCTGTGATTTTATGTGAAAAATAGTACAAAACTGGGTTGACTTATATCTTGAAAAACGACCCGTTTGACTTGGGTAGTGGGTCGGGACTTTGGTGGGATTTGTAGATGGCTTGGTTAAGAGCGTGTAGGACTTGGAATTTCACAAAAAGGTTGAGAAACGAACGAGATATGAGAGTTGGAAAAATGGTCGTTGCACTAACTAGTTGTTTTAATCGTTAAATGGGTAACTAAACACGACCACTCTAGGCTGGGTTTGAGAGTCGGGACAGTAGTGGGATTTGTAGAGGACCTTGTGACGTAAATTTAGCAAGTTGAATCACTAAAAACGGACATCGGACGAGTAAGATACAGCTAAATGAAAATCTGTGAAATTTTATGATAAGCTGTCAAAAACTAGTAAAAAGTCGCAGGTAGCCTATTTGGAGCTCGGTTTTGAGACTGTTATTATTAAAATTAAATTATGTCATAGTTGAGTTTATTATAGTATGGGCAAGTGGCTTTCCACAGCCTCTGGAATGGCCCAAAAAGGTGTTAATACGTGAGAGTTATGGTTACCCAAAACCCTCACCTCGTGAAAATAATATGCTGAAATATCCTGAAATTTGGTTAAGTCACAGCCAAATCAGCGCGACCAGCCTGTTTGGACACAGTTTCAAGACAGATTGATTCTGAACTAGAAAATATGATAAACTAACTTTATAAAGTACGTAACTTCTAGTTTTCAGAAAGTCCGGACTCGTATTTCTAGGTGTTGTAACGAAGGAGTTATCGGTTAGTGAAATAGGTAACTCGTAAATATTGTCACTTTTGAAAACGTAAAGATAAATATTTTACTTTTTCGAAATCCACATCTTAACTTATAAAACTCGAGCGCAACTGTGTATGGGTGATGTAGGACTGATATTAATGCATTTGCATCATTGCACACTAGCTTTCATTATTCTAAAGCATATTATCAATTTAGATTGCGGTTAGAGTTTTCGCGCCTTGTTTTTCGTGCTTACTTTTCATTGACGATATTACTTTTTTGCTTGAAGTGAGTTCATAGCCCCTTTTTCCATCTACTTGTTTTACAAACTCTACGGGGTGAAATTACATGCTTGTTTTACTTTTGGACACAAGTGTTTTCAAATTCTATGCTATCCAGATTATTGCCTGAATATTATTGCCTAAGTTACCGCATTGCCATTTAAGTCCCTACCAATCATGAACCGTTAATTGCTAATGTAGAGAGCGTAAGTGTTATGGATAGATCTATCAGGACTGACAATCCCCACCTGGAATTTCTGGTCACAAGTCGGCCATGGTGCATTTAACATTTAGAGGAACTTGTAGGCTGTTTGGCAGACACCCTATATTTATTCTGAACTAGAAAATATGATAAACTAACTTTATAAAGTACGTAACTTCTAGTTTTCTAGAAAGTCCAGACTCGTATATATAGGTGTTGTAACGAAGGAGTTATCGGTTAGTGAAATAGGTAACTCGTAAATATTGTCACTTTTGAAAACGTAAAGATAAATATTTTACTTTTTTGAAATCCACGTCTTAACTTATAACTTCATAAGCGCAACTGTGTATGGTGTGATGTAGGAACTGGATATTAATGCATTGGTCATCATTGCTCACACTAGCTTTCATCTATTCTAAAGCCTTATTATCAATTTAGGTTGCTGTGTTAGAGTTTCCGCGACTCGTTTTCCATGCTTATTTCATTGACGATTATTTTTTGCGTTGAAGTGGAGGTTCATTGGCACCTTTTTTCCATATAATTGTTTACAAACCTTTACTGGTGAAATTACATGCTTGTTTTACTTTTGGACACAAGTATTTTCAAATTGTATGCTATCCGGATTATTGCCTGAATATTATTGCCTAAGTTACCGCATTGCCATTTAAGTCCCTACCAATCATGAACCGTTAATTGCTAATGTAGTGAGCGTAAGTGTTATGGATAGATCTATCAGGACTGACAAACCCCACTTAGAATTTTTGGTTACAAGTCAGCCATGGTGCATTTAACATTTAGAGGAACTTATAGGCTGTTTGGCAGACACCCTATATTTATTTTGGGGCACTGACAGTTAAAGTTTTGGGGTCATGAGCTTAGTGCAATAATACATGTTTTGGACTACTGAAATTGTTTCATAGTCTACCATTACTTAGATCTTGTGGTCCACTCTTTTATTGATAAACCTATGAATTCACTCAACCATTGTGTTGACTTTTAGCATGTTTAATTTCAGGTCTTAAGGTATGAAGTTTGGATGGGAGCTGCGGGGATATTCGTGAAGATGGATTCTGTGTTTTCTTTAAATTCGATGCACTCTTTAACTTTTGAAAACATATGTCATCTTTTGAAATCGTGAAGCTTTTGTGTTACAAATGTATGTTGAAGGTTTATGACGCTTTTAAATATGTAGGACCTAATGTGAAAACTTTGATATTTTATAATGCATTGAATGTTATTTATTTAAAAATGTCTCTTTGAGGTCGTTTCCTATATCTTGTTTGTTATACTATGACGTGGCACCCCATTGTTACCATTCTGCTGCTACCAGATTTTGGGGGTGTTACACAGCATACATCCTTGGAATCAAGATCATACGTGATAGATCTAAACGGTTAATTGCTCTTAGTCAAAGTGCTCATCTAGAGAAAACCATAAAGAAATTTAAGATGGAAAACTCCAAGAAGAGGTATACTCCAATGATGGAAAAGCCAGACTATAGAAAGTCCCAAGGTGCTAAAACACCTAGTGAGGTACAACGTATGCAGAAAGTTCCTTATGCTTCAGCTATACGTTCAATCATGTATGCGGTTAGATGTACTAGACTTGATGTTTCCTTTGCGCAAAATTTGTATAGTCGTTTTCAGCAAAATCCTTATGAGATTCACTGGACTGCTGTTAAAACTATTCTTAAGTATTTAAGGAATACTAAAGATATGATTCTTGTGTATGGGGCAAAACCTGAAGCTGAGCTGAAAGTATCATGTTATGCTGATGCAAGTTTTCAAACAGATAAGGACGATACCAAATCTCAAACGGGATATGTGTTCGTACTTAATGATGGAGCCATAGACTGGAAGAGTGCCAAGCAAATCACTACTGATATGTCTTTTATAGAAGTTGAGTACATTGTTGCTGCTGAAGCATCAATGGAAGCTGTCTGGATGAGGAAATTTATTGATGGACTTGGCGATGCCGTGCCATCAAATAAAAGACCTATGGAGATGCTATGTGATATCGAACCTGCAATAGCAATCGCCAATGATATGGGTATCTTGAAGGGAGCCAGACATTTTCAAAGAAAATATCACTACATTCGTGATGTAATTCAAGAACGTGAGATTGTCCTTAAGAAAGTTCACACAGATGACAACGTAGATGATCTGTTCACAAAACCAATGTCGTTCAATAAACATTATGAACATGCTATGACGAATGGGATTGTTCCTGCTAGTAGTCTCATGTAAATCTGTGATGTGTTAGTTAGTATTTGGATAATGGGGTGTTAAACGATTGTTATTTCTTTTGAATGAATTAATATACGTGGTATTTTGTTTTCATTTTTATAATAATTGTGTCCTATATTTGCATGTTTAAATCCATGAATGTTTTTTTAGCATTCTAATGCTTTATCCATTACCAGTTAACAATATGAGAATATTGTTAAGACAAGGTAAATATGAGTGTTTGGTTGTATTGTGGAGAATATGTAAAGATGATTCAGCCAAATCCACATGTTATTCTATGAGGTTGAATATTAGATACCCCACCTGTGTTAATCACGTTATGGATCAACGTCATTAGGTGCATTAGACATATGGTGAAAGTTATGTTTATCCTTAGACTTGAGATGCAAGCAGGTTTTGCATGTATGGATAGCATTTCTTGACTGTAGTCTACCACTAAACTGTCAAAGGGTAGTTATAAGGATTATTTTCAAAAATGTTTTGAAGTACATGACGGACACTTATAGTAAAAATAGCATTTGTTCCTCCACATGTTTAGGAGTAAGATACTTACTGAGCCCCTAATTAGGTTGATCAGATATTTGCATGGTCGTGCCCAAAGTGTAGTTAAGATGATTCTTTTTACGTTTGGTGATCCGAATTTAATACTGATACGAGAAACAGAATCGTTAAATTATGGATGACTATTGATCCATATTCATATTTAACATTGTATCTGAAACAAAGGGATATGACTGACATAAACCATGGAAGTCTGAGTTGTTTACCAAAACTGCATACTTAGGTATTTCTGGGAGCATTGATGATGTTGCTAGACTATTCGTTAATGTTAGTATAGTATATTATATGAATGAGACATTCGCAAGTGGGAGCTGTTGGTTTGTGCTCATGTCATACGGATATTTATACAGCTGAAAATACGTGAGCCTACGGGGTCACACACGTTTACACTTAGATATTATTCTGTTAATGTTTATAATAATATAATTGTATATTTATTATTTATATTAATATATGATTTAACGAAAGAACACGGACGGTCGTTAATTAGTTCGTTATGAATAATTAACTATAAAGGCTTTTTAATTAATGGGTAATTAAATGTAATTAACCATATATATTAGAAAAGTCAAAAAGTCAACACCAAGGGGGTGTTGAGCTTGGTTCGACCGGCCATAGGCCCAAGGGGAGGCTGGATTGGGTTTTGAGCTATCTTTTCCTCCAAGTTATGTATTTTAGGTAAACCCTAAAATCATCTACTATATAAGGAGGCCCCTAGAGCTCATAATTCTCATCCCGTCTTTTCTTCTCTTCTCCTCTTGGTCGAACGAAACATAACAAACCCTTAGGGTTTTTCGGTTTTAATTATTCTTGTGTTCTATTGCTCGTTGGTCAAGAACTAGCATTCGGGTGATATCGTTTGACGTGTAGTGTGGATACACGTGGAGGTTATTTATTTTAGTAACTAATAGTGGTTTTGGTTAAGCACGATTAAACACATGTGCGTGTACACGAAGACGCTTGCGTTTCGTCACTAGCTTGGTTGCTAAAGATATGTATCCTTTATTTATGTTTATGTTTTTTATTGTTAATTATTTGTGCTATATGTGATCTATATCCGCTGCGTAGCTCGTAGAATATTAGTGTAATATTAGGGTTAATGATTAACCAATTCCAACAAACCCCTCTTCTAGTTTTCCACATAGCAGATATACATGATGACTAGTTCTTGCAGAAGTCATTTTGTTCTTAATTTGGTCTTGCAGAAATCATTATGATTAGTTCTGGCAAAAGCACCTATTTGGAAAGCACCAGCGTTGAGCAAAGCAGCAACTCAAAAGACATTGTATTTAGCAAAGGGCCATCAAAAGCATTGCTCCATTGGTACTATGATGGCACAAACTCTAGTAAGGGGCCATCAAAAGCATTGCTCCAATGGTATGATGATGGCACGGACGAGGAGATTGTCAAAAGCCCAAAAAAGCCAACTCCCATAGTAATTTTCAAAAGCCCTGTTCCAATCAAGGGTTGTGTGCTTGGGCTAGCAAATGTTAAAACATGAGATTCTATTGTGAAAAAAATTAGAGTTAGGAAACCTAGAAGTTATGCAAACAAGGCAAAGGAGAAAAGAAAGCTTTCAGGTGGAAGCTGATCATCATTTTGTTGTTGTTAAAAAAATAAGGGATGTATGTTATAACAATATTCAGGTAACCTTATTGTATTTTTTTGGTAGTCTGACATTATTAGCTATTAGTTGTGTTTGTGTTTTAATTAGGAATAAAAACTTATGCTAATTTAGGATTTAAATATGTATGTTAAGTAATAAAATTTCCAATTTACTTGTATTTGTGTTTTGTTTTCAAGATTTATCTATGTTTAAATGTGTTTATGATAAATGGTATAGTTGTAGAAAAATGGTTTAAAACTAGCAGTACTTTCTTGAGAAAATTGTTATAAAAGTATGTCATTTTTGCTAACGTGGAACTCAACATGTAATATTGCCTATTTCTACAAGTGGTAACAAATTTCATGGGTAATCATATATTTTACAGAGTTCATTATCTAACTATGAAAATTTTAGTAAGTTTATGAGCTATTTATAGAATTAACCTTTTAAATAACTTAATTTATAGATAATAAAATAATCTTTTGTGCGCCTAAACCTCCAAACCAAAATTAACTACTAGTATAAGCCAAAATTATACGACTCCGTGATAATAATTTCGTATCAAATCTAAACCAAACACTCCTGTACGTTCCGCTTGCGACTAATGTCTTTATTTAATCAACAACTAATTTAGGGGGTGTTTGTTTTGGCTTATGAAACATAAGCCCATTTAAGCTTATATTTCACAAGCCCTAATTTTCTGGCTTATTTTGAGGCTTAGAGGCTTATATAAGTTTATTATGGTCTCAAAATAAGCCAGAAAATTGGGGCTAATGAAATATAAGCGCAAATTAAATTTGATTTCGGCTTATATTTCATAAGCTCTAATATTCTGGTTTATTTTGAGACTTATGAGCTTGTATGAGTTTTTCATATCATAATAAACTTATATAAGCCTACGAGTCTCAAAATAAGCCGAAAAAATTAGGGCTTATGAAACGTAAGTCTCATAACAAAAAAAAACACCCCTTAGAGCCTAAGGTATCATAACGCCATGATCGGCGTTATCCAGACCTGGCTATCGCGTTATCGGCGTTATGATACCAACCCCATCAAGTTGGCAACGACGTTGAGCCGTGAGTTGCTCCAGCAACGTCCAAAGCAACACACCTTTTCAAAAAAAATTCTTTTTCTTTTTCTTTTTTTGATTTATTATGTGTGTATGTGCTGTTTTGGTGTGTGTTGATAGTGTGTGTGTGTGTGCGCGTATGCACTGTCTGCGCGTGGGTGTGTGGCTCCAAGGAAGAAGATGACATTATCTTTATTTTCCTTTGTGGGTGTGTGGCTATACAAATTTGCTTGTTTGCATTTTATAGTCTCTTTGTTTTCTTTTGTTTTCATTTAACTTGTTTTTTTTTTGCAAAAGTAAAAAAAAGTTATTTTAATTTTGTAACTTTTAATAAAAATTGAAAATAATTTGTTTAAGTAAATAGAAATAAAAAAAATGTGGGTCTCAAAAAGTGGTACTAAAATGGTGTTATGATTGCAGAGGTTTTTTTGTGTTGATGTTTAAATGTTAAAGCTGATGTGGCGGTGTAAGAGTGTTATGACACGTTAGCCTCTTACGTTGAGATATATAAAACAAAAAAAACGCTAACTTCCTTTCTAATAAAACACTCAACTTAATTCCACACCGTTTTCAAGGTACCATTAGTTTCCACTTTATTCAAATTTAATTAATCATACATCTATTCCGTTACACTTTGTTACGATTGATAATATTCGTAGCTTAATTGTATTTGATTATATAGATTTGGTATTACTTGATATTTAGGGCTTAATTGTTTTATGAATTTATAAGATTAGTTGTCTTTGTAGTTTCAAAAAGTATGTGATGTTTTCGGTTTGATTCCATTAGTTGTCTTCGTGTTGAAGCTTCTAGATTTGGGATTGTTGAGAAATCTCTTCGAGATGAGGTGAAGTTATTGAAAGAGCGTAATGCTGCCCTTGAGGAGGAAAAGGGGGTGTTGGATGTGAAGGTAGCGGATCTTGCAGCTACGGTTAAAGTCAGAGAGCAAGAGGCTGCTGATTCGGACGCTCTTGTCACAACTGTTAAATTGCAGAATGATAGTCTTGCCGATCAGGTATATTCCCTTACACTCAAATTTTTATTATTATTATTTTTTATTTTCTTATTTTTCGTGTGATTTGCAGGTGCGTGAGCTGGAAGCTTCTTCTGCTGGACTTCAGGAAAAGGTCACGGCATACGAGAAGTTTGTTGATCAACTTGAGAAGTTCCAAGATGACAAGATAAAGGAAGTTAATGATAAACTTGAGAAACTGGACGCTGATGTTGTTGCGATGGTCCTTCACCTGGAGGAGAAATTTTATCCGCACCTTTTGAATACCATTGCCGGTCGTCGATGGCTTCTGACTCACGGTATGGAGCTTGCCGTTACCAAATGCTTGAATTCCACGGAGTATCTCTCCGCTCTCGGGGCGGCAATTGGTAAGGCTGTTGAAAAAGGCATGCAGGAAGGATTATCCGCCGGTATTACTCACGACATTGAAGGTAGGACTTTGACTGATATTGCTGCATATAATCCGTCTGCGAAAGCTGATTATCTTGCCGCTTTGCATCATCTTCAAAGTGTTAATTTTTCCTTACTTGCGGAATTGAAATCCAACAAAGATGCTAGTACAGAAACTATCATGAATCTTCTTCGGTTGGAGGATCGTCTTGCTGATAGGTTGGGTCTGACTGCCTCGCAGCCTCATGTTGTCCAGTTGATGGTTCTGATACATCATTCTCCGGATCATCGTGTAATTGGGGCTTCTGCTTTGTCACTATCGCTGGATGTTTCTAACTTCAGGGTTCAGAAGATTAAGGAAAACCTTGCTAACCGTGTATCATTACTTCATGACGTTTTTATTCCTTTATCTGAGCCTTTATCTGTTACGGCTTTGACTGGTACGGAGGGTACTTCAGCTGTTGTAGCTATCCCTGCTGGGACTACCACGGCGTTATCTGTCACTTGTGCTTCTACAAGCGTTGTTCGCCCCATTTCTACGGATGATTATGAAATCGTACAAGTGGATGGCCAAAGGGGTGAAAGTACGGAAGACCAGATTAGGGGTGATAATGTTGACCCCTTCCCAAATGTTGATAATGTGGACCCGAACCTTCAGTAGCTTGCTGGTTTGTTTTGCCTTTGTTGTATGTGGCCTTTCTTGTTGCGGCCATTCTTAAGTGATCAATTTTTTTAAGTGTTTTTGTCCGCTATATGCCGTGGTCGCCTGTGACCTTTTTGAGCGTGGTGAAAATGTACTTGTACCATTTAGATACTTTAGCTAAAGTTTTTGTTGCAATATTATGATTATATGTAATCTTGCTTGAATATTTATGGGTTATTCTCCCTTTATTGCTATCTTTTAATATCACTGTTTTGCATTTGTGATGATAGACTTAGTGAAGCGTTCATGGAACACTTTTAGTATTGGGCTTGCAATGCCTCTTACATACTTGAGTGAATTGTCAAGTTACACATCATTTTGTTATACGGAACAACATTAATTAGGACGTGCAATATTGCGTGCGCGTCTTAACCACAAATATAATAATTTCGTACAGTAAACAACAGGAATTTAAAATAAAAGTTGTGAAGGTAGCTAGGCTTCATGTTTTTTTTATATTAAAGTTTCAAATGAAAACATTACAACACATGATTGAGATAGATTGGAATGCATTACCCCCACTACGGAGTCTGCATGGGTGAATTGCTTACATTTTGTGCACGTAACACTTCTTAAGGTTACTAACATTCCAGGTCTGTGGGAGCTGATTTCCGTCCCGGTCTCTTAACTTGTATGCGCCCTTTTCCCAGTGCTTCCGTTACCTCATACGGCCCTTCCCACTTGGGACCTAATTTTCCTGTATCTTCCGCACGGCTTGCCTCATTGTTATGGTACACTAAGTATCCTGGTTTAAAACTTACACTTCGGACTTTAGAATTGTAGTACCTTTCCATATTTGCTTTGCTTTTTGCTTCTCGTATTGCTACTTGTTCTCTTCTTTCCTCCAGTAGGTCGAGGTTGATTTCCAGAGCTTCTTTATTTTCTTTTAAGTTTATTTTCGTTGTCCTTAGTGTAGGCATGCCGATCTCTGCCGGGATGACAGCTTCCGTTCCGTATGTCAACGAGAACAGGGTGTCTCCATTGCTGGATTTTATCATTGTGCGGTGCGCCCATAGGACATGAGGAAGTTCTTCCATCTAGTTTTTGCTCCTTTCGTCCGATCTAGCCTTTATTCCTTACCCAAGACTACGGTTTGCCCTTTCCACTAGGCCATTAGTTTGCAGGTGCTTAACAGAAGTGAAATGTTGGCGGATACATAGTTTCTCGCACCAATCCTTAAATGGATTGTCTTGGAACTGCTTTCCGTTATCTGAGATGATTTCTCCTGGGAGTCTGAATCTACACACAATGTTATCCCACATGATTTTTTTATCTAGCTTCTAGTAATGGTTGCAACTGGCTTGGCTTCAATCCACTTTGTGAAGTAGTCGATGGCTACTATCAAGAATTTGACCTTTCCGGGCCTTTCCGGAAAAGGTTCGGCGATGTTAATACCCCACTTGTAGAATGGCCACGGAGATGTGATTGGACTTAACTTTTGTTGAGGGTTTCTTAGGACAGGCTTGTGAACTTGGCAGTCTTGACATGCTTGGATTAGCTTCCTTGAGTCCTCATGCATGGTTGGCCAGTAGTAACCTATCCGCAAGGCCTTTGCCACGACCGATCGTGTGCCTGCGTGCATGCTCCAAGACCCTTCATGTATCTCACTTAGGACATAGTTAGCCTGGAGTGGTCCTACGCAGCGTAGCCATGGTCCGAGGAAGGATTTTTTGTAGAGTATCCCGTTTATTATGGAGAACCACCACGACTTGCGTTTCACTGCTCTTGCTTTTTCCCCTTCCGTTGGAAGTGTTCCGTCTGAGAGGTATTTAAAAATGGGGGTCATCCACGTATCTCCTTCCTCTTCTACTACTGCCAAGACCTCCGTTGTATTTAAGGATTTTTCCTTCAGTTCCTCCACCAGTACTTGCTTACTCAAATGTGCAAAACTTGTTGATGCTATCTTGCTTAGCGTGTCTGCCTTCTTGTTTTCACTTCTCGGCACCTGTTTTATTAAGAACACTTTGAAGCTGCCCGTGAGCGTTTTTACTTTCTCTAAGTATCGAATCATGTAGTTTTCTTTTGCAATATACGTTCTGTTCACTTGATTGGCCACCAATCGCGAGTCAACATTTGCCTGGAGGTTTTGTACACCCATTTGCTTTACTATCTTCAATTCGGCGATCAAAGCTTCATATTCTGCTTTGTTATTTGTTGCATCAAACCTGAATATTAGAGCATAGGTGAACTCCATCCCTTCTGGATTGATGAGTATCAGTCCTGCCCCGGGGCCGTCTGCACAGGAGGATCCGTCCGTGAATAGTATCCATGGGTCATGGAGTTCTTCCTCGTCCTCCATGAGCATATCTTCTGAATTATCCTCCGGATGTTCCATTATAAAGTCCGTTAGGATTTGTCCTTTGACCGATGTTCTTGGCCGATACTGAATGTCATGTTCTTCTAGCTCAAAGCTCCATTTGAGCAGTCTTCCCGTAACCTCTGGGTTTGATAACATTTGCTTTATTGGCTGATCTGTGATTACAATGACTGTATGTGCCTGAAAGTATCTCTTTAGTCGCTTGCTAGCACTTACTAAGGCGAGTACTAGCTTTTCCATTGGAGTGTAATTGATTTCCGAACCTCGCAGTGCTTGGCTGACAAAATAGATAGGTATTTGCTTCCAGTCCCTCTCCGTCATTAGGACAACACTGATGGCCTCTTTTGCCACCGCCAAGTAGATGATTAATTCTTCTTTTTCTTGTGGCGCGGCCATCATAGGCAATTCTGCTATCGATTCTTTCATTTGCTAGAAGGCCGCTTCTGCTTCCGTGGTCCATTGGAAGTCACTTTTCTTAGTGCACTTTTTTAGAGTTTTGAAGAAAGGTAGTGACCTTTCGGCCGATTTGGATAGAAACCTGTTAAGGCTTGCCAATTTTCCGTTTAGTCTTTGTACGTCCTTCAAACACTTTGGAGATGGCAAACTGAGGACCGCTTCTACTTTATCCGGGCACACCGTTAATCCGTCGGAATTCACTTTGTAACCTAGAAATACGCCTTCCTTCATCCCGAAGGTACATTTTTTCGGGTTTAACTTCATGTTTATCTTTCTGAGTGTTCTAAATGTTTCTTCCACGTCCCGGATTATTTCTTGTTCCGTGCAGCTTTTGATAACTAAGTCATCCACATAGGCTTCCAAGTTTTGACCTATTTGCTTCTGGAAGGCTTTATCCACCAGACGTTGATATGTCGCGCCGGCATTTTTCAATCCAAACGGCATTTTCGAGTAGCAGAATATTCCTTGGCTTGTGATAAACGCTGTCTTTTCCTCGTCTTCCTTTGCCATTTTTATTTGATGGTATCCCTTGTATGCGTCCAGAAAGCATTTGAAAGGGTATCCGCAGAGGGATTCCACCTTCCAGTCTATTTCCGGTAGCGGATAACCATCCTTTGGACATGCTTTATTCAAGTCTTTGAAATCTACACACATTCTCCAGCTGTTGTCATGTTTTTTCACCATTACTGGGTTTGACAACCAACTGTGATAGTGGACTTCTTTCATGATACCGGCATTTACTAGCTTTTCCACCTCTTCACATATTGCCTTGTTTCTCTCGGATGCTTGCCCCTTTTCTTCTGTCTGACAGGAAAAAATCCCTCCCGAACATTCAACCTGTGTTCTACTATGTGACGCGAAACTCCGGTCATATCTGCTAGTTTCTAGGCGAAGGTATCCAGGTTTTGCATTAACAATCCGCACAACTTCTTTCGGCCTTCCTTAGTTAAGGTGGAACCTATTGCTATAGTTTGTTCAGGATATTCTGGATGAATTGCTACTTGAATTTTTTCTTCTGCGTCCTGGTCAACTACAGGTTGCTGTGTTCTGGGTCCTAAGATCATTGTGCACTCTAGTGGTATGATCCTGCTACTCCGCAACGTGACCGTTCCGCCTGTCACCAGGAATTTTAGCATTCCATGGGTTGTGGACGGGATTGCTTTGATTCTCCTTACACCTGGTCTTCCTATTATTCCATTATACGGAGAATGTAATCTTACAACCATGAAGTTCATCCATGCGGAAGTTGAGTGTTCCTCGTCGCCTATTTTTACAAGCAGCGATACTTGCCCCAGCAGCCATATTATTTCTCCACTAAACCCGACTAAGTATGTGGCAGCGGGAACCATTTGTTTTCTGATTTCCGGGAGGAGTTGGTTGAAACAGTGTTCATACAGAATTTCTGAAGAGGCACCCCCGTCCACGTACATGCGGTGGACAAGGTGTCCTCCTACCTCAGCTTCAATAACCATAGGCCCTTCCGTTCCATCTTTTTCCCAAAGGATGGGAATGAGATCATTGTCTCAGGAGAGAATGTTTGAGTGATCCTTTGTTTAGCTATCTTTCGTCCCGTCTGTACCATCAGGATTGCTCGTGGCTTGTCCTTTCCTGCAGCTTCTCCCTTCTTTGCCACCTTTGATTGGTCTTTTCCATTGCTTTTCTTTAACTCTTTGATCAAATGCGACAGCTTTCCCGTCTTAAGCATTTCCTCGATTTGCTTTTTCAGGTGCATGCACTCATCTGTGGTATGCCCTACCTCTTCGTGGAATTCACAGAATTTGCTAGCATTCCTTTTTTCCACCGGTGTCGTCATTGGAGGAGGAGGGTTAAACTTTCCTTTATCTAGAGCCAGGATCTCTTTTGGTGTTTTCGTGAGGAGGGAAATCTGTCTTGCCTTTTTTATGGCCTTTGTTGATTCTTAAAGCCTCCTTTTTTGAAATTTTGCCTGTGTCCGGCATCTTGCTGCTTCCATGGCGGAAATGTCTTCTTCCGTTCCTGGTTGCCCGCTGCCACTTCTCCTCTAAGGAAGGCTGTAGTTATCTTCCATATTTCATCTACAAATTTTGGGATTTTGTCATGCAAACGCTTAATCAACTCAGGGTTCGTGATTCCATGTATGAATCTTGAGATTCTCATGACTTCCGGTGCCTCTTTGACACCCCTACTCTCCGTCTTGAACCTCCGTACAAAATCTTCCGTAGACTCCCCTTCCCTCTGCTTTATGTGATGGATTTTGACGGGGTCTTTGATGCACTTCTTTTGCTGGAGGTAATTTGCCAAGAATGTTTCTTTCAGGTCGTCATAACTATCTATGGACTCCGGAGGTAGATCATCAAACCAAACCCTTGCATTTCCGGTGAGTGTGGAATTGAACATGTGACACCACGTTGGCATCGCCCACCGTTCTACCTTGGCAGCTACCTAAAAGATCTTAAGATGATCTTCTGGATCTTCACTTCTGTCATATGTTTTGACATGACTAGGCATACGGATTCTCTTTGGTAGATCGAAATAGCGGATGCGAGGCGTGAACGGATCGGTCTCCTTACATACCCATGATCGGGATAGGTCCTTATCCTCCATACTTGACCTTTGCTTTTTAGATTTAGATTTCCAATGCTCTCCTGCACTGTCCTCGCTTTCTGACATCCTTCCTCCCTTACGTGAGCATGCTTTTCTGTCTGATAATAGCTTTCGATGTCTTCGTGGCTGCTGTGATGTGACTGACGCCTTGAACTACTAGAGTATGCGGACATACCCTTTTCTTTATCACCCAACCTGTGAAATACATCCTTTTCAAACCTTATGAACACTGTGGTATATCCTATATCATAACACGGGGTCGATTCTTGGATTTGGCTAGTTTCTAGAAAGAGAAATACTTGAGAGAGAATATTTTTGGTCTGAGTCTATTCCTGACGTCTCCTCTCCTGCTTGGTGCCCCTGATTCAGAGTACTGCGAGACTTCCTTAAAGTTGAGACGAGCTTTTACTGCCTTCAGCTTCTCTTATTGCACTTTTTCTTGGTGCATCTTTTCAGCGAGGATTGGCAGTACCTGATTGTAGTTCTTATCACAAAATTCCCTAAGAGCTTCATCGGACGTGGGCTCATTTAGGTTTTCTTATGATTTCTCTTTTCCTCTTCCTACCGTGTTCCGCACGACGGACGTGTTTGTGGTAGGAGAAGGACCAGAACGCGTTCTCATAGTGAGTATTTTAGGGAACGTAGTTGCGTTCGAGGTCCCACGGATGGCGCCAACTTGTTAGTACAATTTGTGTTATGGGTTGTATAGGTGGATCTGAAAGGTTATTGAGCTTGGCCCAAAAGCGAGATCTTGTACTAAATCAAGTAGTGAAGTGATTTCCTGCACAATAGAAGAGTAATCCGTTAGTCTTATCGTAGGGACGGACCTCACGATTGGACTCCGACGTGAGAGTAAGTAAAAATGTTTTGTCAGAGAGTGTCAGAATATATATGTGTGTAATGTGGTCAGAATATCATACCTCATGGGGTGTCAGAATACCTCTATTTATAGGTGAGCCAAATATTAGGTTTTCTTAGTATTTCGCTCATTTTTGTTATTAGGCCGAAGTGGGACCCTATTTGGATAAGGATCCGCTTGTAATCGTGTCATGCGGATGCTAATTCCCTTCCGCGGACGCCTGTTGGTTCGCGGAGGATTTGTCACGCCCGGCTTGCTTCTTCCGCGTCGCCCAATACGGAATTAGGCTTTTTCCGCGGAGGGTATTATTTGCTTGGTTGGACCGGGGGCCCATTGTAATGATATGGCTCAGGCCCAGGGGCCTGATACACCTATTATACGTCATCATTGTGGGTGTTTATATAGCCGGCTTATGGCTTATTTGGTTTTGGGCTTATGTTTCATAACCTCACTTTTTGTAGCTTATTTTGAAACTTTTTTTGGCTTATATAACTTTATTATGTCAAAATTAACTTATATAAGCCGAAAACTTTAAAAATAAGCCTCAAAAATGTGAGCTTATGAAACATAGGCCCATAAGCCCAAACAACCCCTTTAAGTGAATTCAGGGTACCTATATGATAGAACGTCCCTAGCTTAGCTGTATCCGTCTTGTGTGGCATATTTGTAAGTATTGTCAAGTAAAGTGGTATTCATGAGTATATGGTGTGACTGATTTAACACAAGGGTGTATAACTGATAGTTTGGTTGGGTGTATTTTAAATTTTTAATTAAGTTTTAAGAAACGTCTGAATGGCGTCATTTCAGATGTTCCTAGTGTTTTATGACTGGTTTGGAAAACTTAGTTTTAGTGCTAATCTACGATATAGAAGTCTTTTTGTGTAGGAATCGCCATACTAGTGTGCTTTCGGGAGTAACAATCCTTGTTATGATGGTTGTTGATGCTTTCACTGACGTCTATAATACAAAAAAATAAACGGGTTGACGGGTCGACTTGTTTAATTTATTCTTAACCCGAACCTGACCTGTTTAATAAACGGGTTGGATGGATCGATCTAAACCTGACCCGAATCTATTTAGACACAACCTGAACCTATTAATTTTCGTGTCGGTTTCAGATCGTGTTTCGTGTCGAGTCTAAAATTGCCACCCCAAACAAAAATGTAAAACAAAACTAAAGGTAGGACGTGGATGTACACTTTATGGAGCTAGGAGGCCGCGGTGGTGGCATGGGGGGGCGCAGGGGGGGGGGGGGGGGGGGGGGGGGGGCCGCGGAATTAGTTGTGGTAGCGCGTGACGCCGAGCCAGGGGGAGGGGTGCCGATGTATGAGTATAGCAGCGAATACCGGGGGTATGTGGAAACCGTGCTTAAACACAAAATTATATGAATGTTTCATAGACATGTTGTCCTAAATTATGATTATAAAAGGTTTAACAAGATTAACATGTTGTTTTTTAAATTCTACGAAACACAACCCATAAATTTTTAGTTCTTTAGTTTGTGGTTCGAGAAAAGTAAGACCGGATCGGAGTAGATCTTAAGATCCTATAGTCAAGATCGGGATCCTATAAGATCTTAAGCATGCAAAGATCCTATGTAGGATCTGGATCATTTTTGCTTTGCAGTATCGTAAAATCGTAAGGTCTTGGATCGTTTTTGCAAAGATCATATGTCGTAATCTTAACAACCATGCACCAAACTAGGGATGAGCACGGTACCATTTTGGTACCGTACCGGCACCGTTTTTGAGATACCGTATTTTTTCCCGACCAAAATATGTAGTCCCGATCCCGGAACCGAGAGATATACCGGTACCGGGTTCGGGAAACCGGTATTATACCTAGACGAGTACCGTTTATCTAGCTATATGAATTTACCGAGTTTTTTAGGCCACCATAGTAAATTTGAAAAATAATTAACAAAATATGTATTTAGAGAAATAATTAACAAAGTATGTAATTAACTTTTTTTTTCTATTTATCAAATAAAAAACTGTTTATAGCAGCAAATGTCCCCATCAAGTCTTCATTCTTTTCACTCCATCTAGTAAAAGACATGATCCTGATGCCATCAAAACATAGTACCGTATGTTCGTCTTGACTCGACCAATACAAAACCTAAAATCATTACAACTAACGACTAACAATATGATAACCATAATTATCGCAAAGTTCATGCGAAAATATTCTAAATTCGTATTGATCCGCTCGATCAAAATATCAAATGCATCAGAAAATGCTATGAATTCACGAAATGGATTCACTCGAACCGACATTGAACGCTGAGGGTATTACAACAATCACGCACTCACGCATCATCTCGTCAAATATCAACTTGATATCAAATTAATAAAACTAAAGATAATAAAAAAATAAAATCAGCCATGCACAATCTAAATTGGCGTCCTCATCTCCTACGTCCTCGTCATTGCCAAATCTGTCACCGGTGACGGTGATGATGTATGGTATGATTCTGATGCCGTCACTCGAAGAAGCTGATAACGATCAAAAGAAAACATAATGTCCCGATTACGTACACGATGTCATTCAAGGTTCAACTGGTTTCCTTTGGGATTTCCGATGCATTTGAGCATCAGTATGAAACGTAGGATACATCATATGACCTTTGTGATACTTATAGTTTTCAGATTGCTTATGTTATTGGGTTGACGTTGAAGAAGACAAGGACGATGAGTTTTTGGTTCTTAAAAATAAAATGAAAATAGTATAAATACTTTGTTAAATATTTCTGAAAGCACGTAGTTTGTTAAATAAAAATTTCAAATACCATTGTCAACTAAAAAACTCTGAATTTACCTCATACCTTGACTCTCCCACAGTTTGTCGTTATATAACCAATCATTACAAATTTACAATCACTGCATGAATAAGATGCAATTTGCTCTAACTGACTTTGTGGAAAATATACAACCACGTTTTATTTGGTTTGGTAAACTGGTTAGAGGACCAGCACAAGCATGCCAAAGTTGCATGTAAAACTGAAGACTCAAAATTTTTATTTTTCGCAGACTTCGAGCTTAAATTTGATGAGCTTAAAGAAGCTGATAAAGATGAACCACAACATGATTCAACACTATGCACTTTATGACCAGAAATATAATTTTCACACAACTGTTAAGCCTCTTTTTGTTCCGGTACTAAAATCGGGATTTCCCGTTTTGGTACCGTACCGATTTTTAGTGGTACCGAATTTTTTTGAGCGAAATTTATGGTACCGGTACCGTACCGGATAGTGAGAACCGGTACCGGTACTAGTCGGTACCGGTACGGTTCCGGTACCGTACCGTTTTTCCGGTACTAATGCTCATCCCTAGTCGGTTTCAGATCGTGTTTCGTGTCGGGTCTAAAATTGCCACCCCAAACAAAAATGTAAAACAAAACTAAAGGGGTTAATAATGAAATTTATTAACAAAATAAATCTTACACTTTCAAACACACAGTCCGGTCAAAATAGCACCGGCGATATAATTTATCCGATTGCATACGTCACTTCAAGTAATACTCTTTTATATTTAATTTCTTAATTATTTACGTTTAGTAATTAGAGTTAAAACTATGAGAAATTACCCTAGATTAATTTAGGGTTTCAAACTGATTAAATCTTACTTGCTTCTTATATTATAATTAGTTATATGATATCTTATAAAAGAATTTATGATGGTGTGTATGTTATTGAGGGGTGTTTGGGATTGCAGATTGGTTGTTTGGGAAATACTGATATTTTTAGGATTTACGCGGTAAATGCAATGCCAAACAGCCCTTCAATAGTACTTTTGCAGAATAGTATTGCTATGATGTGCTGTTTTGTTGGTTAATATAGGGCCCAATAATACTGATTTTCTCCATAGTTTTATTTTATTTTATTATTATCTTACGATATAGTATGTTGGGATGAGCAGAGTGGTTGATATAAAATGGCTGAGCGGCAATCCAGTGATCAACATGATACTCAAATGCATTCTCCTTCGCCGCCAGCAAAGGATGATATGATTAGATGTGTGATGGCATTAGAGGCTGCTTTACTCCCATGTCTTCCTGCAAGAGAGCTTCAAGCTATTGATCGATCTCCCCACCCTTCGCATCAGAGTGAGCTTTTAGCTTCTTTTTATGGTGCACTCATTGATAACTGATAGTATTACGTTAGGTTTTTATTATGTATGCTGTTTCATCTTGGATCATTTCAATAAAAAATAGGTTTACACTCACTCTATCGCATAACAAGACACAAACATGCGCAAATAGTAACCGACCCTTTTTAGGCCATCGTGTTTGTATAAAGGTTTCCATATCCACGTGAACGTGAATATAAAAAGTACAGTAGTATGTTTGCTATATCCGCATGAATGTGAACATGTGCTATTTCTTACTTTTACTGCGTTAAGGTTTTGCAGTTTGTGGCATATATACAAATCCTGTTTTTTCTTTTCATAGTTTTGTAGCGAGTTCATATGAGCATTTTTATTTTGTATTAGTTGATGTGGAGAGGCATGCTCGAGACTTCATGGAAGCTGCTAAAAAGCTCCAACTTTACTTTATCAGTCTGCAGCGTGAAGATCAGCCAACCAAACAAGAACTATGGCATAAGGTAATTAACAACGGTCAATTTGGGTTTGGTTTCTTAAATTGTACAGTCGATAAGCCTTGACAAACTAACGAGTTTGCGGCACTGGTTGTCTAATAAATTGCAGGATATTGCCATGATGGAAGAGGAACTGAAGACAAAAACCAATCTTATCAAGCAACAAGAAAGATTGATCCAGGGGTGGAGACAGGAGTTGAAAGATCAATTAGAAAAACACAATACTGAGTTGGAAAGAGTTTAAATGCATGAACATTGCAATTCATTGTATTGGTTAATTGACGTTGTTAGATCGAATAGCTTTCGTGTAGTATGCCATAGCTGTAATTTTGCACTAGCAATAGCAAATGTTTCTTGAAACTATAGCTTGTTACTTACAAATAAGATGGTTTCTATTAGAGATAATGAGTTGATTCGAGTTTATTAATTTTGTTACTAGTATTTTAAGTAGGTGTTAGTAGTAGCTTCATTTGTACTGGTAAAATGTTATCACAACTCAACATCTTTTAATATAGATCATCACCACTCAAATGACTAATCAGGATAATTTGATTCGTATGATCTACTTTGTGTCAGAATTTACACTATATAATTACAGGAAGATAGTACACACTTTAATCCTGCATGTTGCAAGATATTTTCATCATATTCTCCAAGTTTCTTGATTCTTTATGAAAATCCTTGATTTGTGTTAATTTTCTTTGTAAATGTTTGTTCTATTAAGTACTTTTCTTTTCTGTAACTTTATATAGTTATAAAACTTATAATCATGATAAAGTTCTTTTAATCATTTTACACCTCTTGCTAAGTGGTTTACTTAAAGTAAACCATCAAGCTTTATCAATATAGAAAAGTAGTCACCGCGTTAAGTGTGGATGACAATCTGCAAATTTAGTTTGACAATCAAGTGATGTCTTCTTGTGTAATAGCTATTAGCTTTTCAAACCTAAAACATTGTTGTTTTTTATAATGATAGTAATCAAGTTAAAGTAATCCAAGTTTGTATTCAGTTTGTGGCACCATTGGGACTTGGGACCAAACTCCCGACTGGTTTTAAACTGCTGCATCGTTTAACTCTGGTTCCAGTTCTGTTCTGATGAACACGCCTAACTACGATTTATGATAAGAAACTAGAGAAAAGTTCCCATGCCACATAATTATAAGGTTTAATGATTGGTTGACACGTGACACTCGTAATAATAGTTTAATTCAACATAAAAACAAAAGGAACCACTTACTGGCTAATTTGTCTCAGCACAGAAATTACAGCCTGGATGAAAGATTGACAGCCACGATCGGTTGGATTCTGATCAGAATGTAACAATTTGCTCTAAGTGGTTCTAGCCGAAGAATGATTAGATGAGTCTAATTTCTCGGCAAGGTAGTGATCAAGCATGTCCTCCTCGTCTACTGCAACCAAACAGAGATGATAATATTTTCAGGATTTGGAAACACAAATAAACATAGATGATAATTGCAGGATATGAATCAAAGACATAGCATTAACATTTTTTTAGGTAGTATAAGAAGACTAATTAGCTTGGCTGGCTGGTTAACAAGTATTCAGACATAATTTTTTTCCCAGCTGTCATAAAACATCAAATTTATGTAACGACGACACAAACGAATAAAGAGAAATCAACTGTATGGTAGTGAAAATAACCTTCTGAATCGTCTTCGTCATCAGAATCGTTGCCCTCATCTTCATCACTGGATTTTTCAATGATTGGTGCTGCATGTTTCTACCAAAAATAAAAATAAAAACTCAGATTGAACTGCGTATGTTTTCAGTTTAACTAGCACGCTATATAGTACACACAAGAACAAATTTGATATCTTGATCTCAACTGTTATGGTAAATGAAAATATAAACAACTTACTGCAGAAGCTCTTCCACTTTGAAACCACTCTCTGCCGGTTGGTTTCTTTTCTTTGGTTGATACAAGTGCTGATTCTGGCAACAACCTAGAAATGAATATAAATAAGCATTCAAGGGTCAATTCGTCTTCGAATCTTTTTGCATAAAACTTAAGAAAGGTGAAAAGTATTTGTGTGCATTATGATTTACTAAGTGAGAAAACATAGAAATCAAACTTACTTGGCTCTCTCAAGAGCCATTTCGGCTTCGAATCTTTCTCTCCATGCCAAAAAGGTTTCCACGGTGACTGGCTCTCCGTGCGGCACAGTTATCTAATAAAAAGTTCAATACATCCACCCAAACTCAAAAATTATGATAATAAAATCCAAAACTATGTTTTAAGTAGTGAAAATCATTACTTCATCTTTATCTGCAGCTGTTTCTTGGTTATTGTCATTCATGATGTCTGCAGCAAATCTTTCAGCAAACCACTCGTTCACTGAGGTAACTAAAGTGTAAATCATAGCCATTCCAAGATTCTCAGATGCCTACAGAAGTCAGTATTTAATTAGAGCTTGCATAATCAGGCGTATCATAACACTATAGAATAGATAAATAGTAAACGAGTGTCACTAACAAAAGCATATATAATTCTGTTTCAAGGGACGGAACTTAGTTACATAGAAAGTTTCTCTATACTATATTACTTAACTTGTCTTCAAGATTCTCCGATGGGTCATGAACTTAATGAGCCCTTTATTTGAACCTAGTTGAGCTAAGCTAAAAAGATACCCGCTGGAAATAATATCAGAACTATATCAGGATATGCAACGTGGCGATTAAAGAAGTAATGCTAACAAGCAAGTATACTACATACCTCTTGCTCAAGTTTTTCTTTCAAATCTCTGAGATCTGATGCTTGGATTCCTTTTATACTAAAAGACCACAACAATACGGATTATAGATTTAATGACGATATGTAAGAATATACAGTATTATCAGCAAACTCTTGAAAGCCGGTGATTAGAAATCGATAAGTTGGACATCTAACTTGCGTCAAAGTATACAATTAAGATAGATGTAGTCAGACACCTTTTCAAATTCAAGAGTGGAATTTCATCTGGATATTTCTCTGTATGTGAGAAAATTAATCCTAACTGAACTGCAACCAGAAATTAACAAATAACAGATGCATTTAGAAAAGTTAAACATCCTCGAGCAGTAAAGCTGAAAATAATGATCTAATATGAAACCTGGATCAGTCGAATCAGTCTCATTCTCCTGTCAAATAGAGAATAACATTCTTAGTATTAATATACCATATTGGACAAGAAATGTAAAAATGTCACATAAAAAGTTATAGCTTTTGACTAACGTTTCAGCAATTTATCTTTGACATCAGGACTGATATTACAGACTTACAGTATAACACAACTTTTTTTGGAAGGCACAGTATAACACTAGTTCTCCTCGCAAAGTTCTATACTTCTATGGATACTAGTTGGCTCTATCTTTTCTGCATCTGGCCGTTGTTATGATAGCATGGAATGGAAGGTATATTAATTGTAAGTGACTCTAATTTAAGGTAATTACTATGTCCATAATGTTATATCAACAAGTCAACGACATAGTGTTGTAAGCGTGTGAGTTTAAATCAGAGAGAAACAGAGAATAGAAAGTAAAACATACATCAAAGTACATACCTGAAGAGATAACTTGATTTGAAAACATCGATTTGAAGTATTTAGTCCACTTTCGCTTGGGTGAATTTCTGGAGTACATCAAACACGAAATTCATATGAAGACTTTGATCTTGAAAGTTAAAGATATCAGATTGTAAACGCAAAGAGTGAGATAACTAGTTATGGCACGGACCTTCAAAGTCATCCATCAAAATGGCCTTTAAGGCCTCGATTTCCATCTCTTGCTCCTGCACATAATCTGTCAGAAACATTTTAGTTCCTTTTCATTTTCTTCTAATCCCTTTATAATCTGAAGCTTTTACAAACCAACATAAAGTAATTACAAATTATTAGGTTTAGAGGTGCATAGGTCTCATGCTGTTCAAAGGTGCCACAAAGCTAACAAGAAAAACATCAAAAACAAAAAAACAAAAACTAATAAATTCCCTCGTCGTGCTCATTGGATCCCATCGTTTCAAGCAACGGAGACCATTTCAGTTATGTACAATCAAGCGTAATTTGTTCTAAACAGGCACTCTCGATCATTAGCATCCATCTAGACATGCGTCAATGTATGTATCGTATTTCCTGCTCCTTTTCTTAATTCTGTGGTTTTTATACACCTAGCTTGCATGGGCTACGCCACAAACTTTATATGTATACCTGGACCTCGTGCTAGTGTTAACCTAGCTAAACAGATCATAAAAATACTCTAATAACAATAACAACCCTTCACGTGTCATGTATACCGAATTTTCCCCGAGATCATCTCATATTCTAGTGTATCACGGTTATATACTTATACTATCGATTAACAAATATTGAAAGGTCACAAATTCATTCGATATCAAACTTAAAGTTTAGACAATATATCTTTTGATCATAATTATAACATCTTTTTTATGAAAACAAAAGGATTTCAAATAACTTACTATTACTGGAATTCTCAGTCATGTCGCAGTATCTTATGATTAGCTCTGGATAACTTTGTCTATTGTGATCGGGGCTTGAAACACGAAAACTCACTAGAACTGTCAAGTTATTGGTATGACACTTGTCATGTTAGTATATGGAAAATATTTCCAAAGGCTACCCTTATTTTTGACAGGGTACATGTATGAACCTTTTTGTTTTAGTTTTTATATCTCATACTTTTTTATACTCATTTATAAGAGTCTCAAGTAAGTATCCTTACTTGCACCTAGGTGGGCTAAAAAAGCTTGGGATCCGTGACCAAAAAATATTAGGCTTATATGGCATAAATGGTATGGTCCTAGCTTTGTTGGCTAACAATAGAACCATGGCTTTTGGTACGAACCTGGCATATGCCTGGTCAGTCTTAGGAATTAGCTTATTTGATCACATCTACTTGTTTCGGCTAACGGGCGTGTAGCTATTTTACATGACTTATTAGCAATGTTTTGAAAACCGGGTTTTGAATCGACCCGGTCGAGTCACCGGGTCACCGGGTTACCGGTTCAACCGGTTGGACCGCCGGGTCAACCCGGTTTTATAAAATATATATATTTTCAATAATTAGAAAAAAAATATGTATATAAATCATGAAATATTCCATATATTAAGCCTAAAGACTATTTATTAACAAATATAACATGTAAAATTAAAATTACGTCGCAAATATATACAATTAACATGTTTTATTTATAAAAAAATACGAAAAAACCGAAACCCGGCCGGGTCTCATGACCCGGGTTGACCCGGGTCACTCCAAACCCGGCGGGTCAAACCGGGTTTCGAAAATATGAAACCCGGTTTAATTTGACCCGTTTTTTCGGCCGGAACCGGTTCAACCGGTTGACCCGGCCGGGTCGAACCGGGTTTCAAAACACTGCTTATTAGTGTTTTTTTGGTAATCATGGTTTTCGACCTTTTGGCCGACTAATCACAAGGTTTGAACCTACCGTCACATATACGCAAACTAAGTAAAGTCCTTTAATTTCAGAAAGTTGGCGTGACCATTTCAAAGTTATTTGTACCTACTAGGAATTGAATTTGTCACCTCACACATCTTAAAATGATAGTCACAAGCCCTTTGGCCACTCCCGAGTGGCTGACTTATTAGTTTATAAGCCTTCCACACATTTTTATCACAAACACTTAACATATCTTATATTCTTATCCAACACAAACTCGTAAGTTACTTATGAAAAAGACAACCTTAAACCCTAAAAAATAAGCTTAACAAACACCCTTAAAAATGTATACTTAAATTGTATAACACTTTGTAGCTTTGTGATTTTACTTTTAATTTTTGCACTCCGTAATCTTTAATTTAGGGGTGTTCATTGTTCGGGTAGTAACTGAATAATCGAAAATCGAAACCGAACCTAAAAACGAACCGAGCTTATAACCGAACCGAATTAAAATTTTGGTTTTCAGTTTAGATATGGTTTTTCAAATTCAAACCGAAAACCGGATTCATATAAATATATATAAAATTACCATTAAAATTTTATCTTAGTATAAAAAAAACAATTATTATGCTTGATATAATTTTATTTTTTTGCTAAAAATCTACAAAACTAAATTTAAAAAAATATAAATGCTGTAATTTGAGTGAACCAAATTCAAATTCGATTTTCGATTAATTACATTTTGGTTTGGTTTTACCTAAAAAAATGTTAACCGAACAATCCGATGACCCCTGGCTGGCCGGCAGGCCCTACGTCTTGGTCAGAAGAAAAAAAGCATATTGAGTCCACTTCTAAACTTCATTGGTCAGGTCTCAAGTCCAAGCCCCAAGCCCAAAAGCCCAGTCCATAAGTTAACAACTAGGTTTTGGCTATGATATAAAACCAACATCACCTCCATTTTTGCCCTTCCAACTCACACAGCCGCCACAGCAAAACCCTAACAACAGGCAAACAGCAATGACAACAGTACCAGGACAATTGGTGTGGGAGATTGTTAAGAGGAATAACTCTTTTTTGGTAAAAGAGTTTGGGAATGGCTCTCAAAGTGTTCAGTTTAGTAAAGAACCTAACAATCTTTACAACCTTAACTCCTACAAACACTCTGGTATCATTCTTTTATTTCTATTTTTTTATTGCTTTTTTCTTGTTATGATTGTGATCTGTGTTTTTTCACTACTGGTTATGTTTTTGCAATTAAATTTCATTATGTGAGAGTTTATAAAAGGGGTGTTTGGGATAATCTTTTTTCAGCTTATTTTGCTCCCTTTAATGGTCTCTGGATAAGCTACTTTGTTTGTATTTCTTATTTTTATGGGTGGATTACTGGATTATATCAAATGAAAATTCTAGAGGATGCATCACGGTGTTTGTTTAATCTTGGAGCTTATTTAGTTTCTGACTATATTTCGGGGGTGTTTGTTTTGGCTTATATGTGGGCTTATGAACTTATTTTATTTCGAAACAAGATTTAGGAAAGTGACATTACTCCCACTAGCTTTTAGATATACACATGGCTCATCAGCATTTTGACTGAAACCAAATTTCTTTATTTCATCATCAAAACGCTTATTCCATTGCCTTGATGCTTGCTTAAGCCCATAAATGGTACGTTTCAGCTTGTACTCGGTTGGATATTTTTGGATTGACAAAACTTCAGGTTTCTTCCATGTAAACCTCTTAATGAGATATCCATTTGAGGTAAGGCAGTTTTTGACATCCATTTGCAAATCTCATAGTCATAGTCGCGGCTATGGCTATAGAATCCTATAGCTCTAAGTTGCTAAAGGGTGAAAAGCGTTCATCATAATCAAATCCTGGGGTTTGAGTATAGCCTTTCGCCACAAGACGAGCTTTATAGGTGTGTACAGCTCCATCCATGTCGGTCTTTTTCTTAAGAGCCACTTGCTACCAACGGTTTTACCATTAGGAGGAAGTTCAACTAAGATCCAAACTTCGTTGTCTTTCATGGATTGCATTTCCACATTTATAGCTGTAGCCATTTATCAGATCAGGTCTAACAATGCAGCTTTTATAGTTAGCGGGTTACCGAGATCCCCTAACTCTTGTTTCCTCAGCATCGATGTATAAACACATGCGATCTGTGGGACGGCGTGTCCTTGTGGACCTACGAATGGGATTGATATCACTTGAGGTTCATCCATTCTAGATCATCCTCTTCATGATTCAAGCTAGGTGTCTATAGAAGGTTGCTATCTTCTTCTGATAATTTCAGATCTTCTAGACTACCACTTGCTTCTTGATCTATAAGATAATTCTCTAGGAATTCAGATTCGAGCAACAAGACCTTTGTTCTCGGGTGGGTAGTATAATAGAATAATTCATTGTTCCTTTGGGTTTCCTCATGAAGATACACTTATTAGAACTGGGTTCTAAACTTGTCAGGCTTGGTAGAGTATCTCGCTTAACAAGTGCCTACAACCCCAGACTTTAAGTTATGACAGCTTAGGAGCTTGCCCATGCCATACTTAGTATGTTCTTTTCAAACCTTCTTAGTTGGATACCATATTGAGAATGCGTGCAGCCAGTCTCAAGTGCATAATCCCAAAAGGACTTTGGAAGTGTTGTTTGACTCTCATCATAGATCGGACCATTAATCTAGTACGGTTGTTTCTCCTCTCGACACCATCCATTGTGTTGTGGGAGTGTACAGGAGGAGTAGTGGGCGATAATACATGATCTTGAGATGATCCAAAAACTTTGGACTATATACTCGCCCACTAGATCAAGAAAGTAGCGTTTTTATGGTCCTGCCGAGTGTGATTTTTCTACTTCCTTTTTTGAAACACTTTGAAAGTTTCAAACACTTCATGTTTATGTTTTAACAAGTAAACATAACCATAACGACTAAAGTCGTCAGTGAAAGTGACGAAGTAGCTTGCTCCTTGCCTTGAAGTGATCTTAAATGGGCCACATACATCTGTGTGTATTAGTCCAAGTAAGTCTTTGGCCCTTTCCACTTGATGTGTGTAAGGTTTTCTTGCCATCTTCCCAGACATACAAGGAACACATTTTTCAAAAGCCCCAAGGTCAGTTGAATTGATAAGTCCATCGTGTTGCAACTTTTACTATAGTTTCTTGTGATGTGTCCAAAGACTGAACAATGCCAATGGAGCGAGTCCAGTCTAGTTTGGCTCTTTTGTTGCTTACAGTATATATAGAACTTTCATTTGCATAAGAATTAGACAAATCAATTTCAAAAATACCATCCCTTGGGATAGCACTAAAATAAACCATGTTATTCTTAGAAACTTGAATTGTATTATTCACGAAGCGGTTAATAAAACCATCTTCGTACAAACGGGAAACTGAAATTACTCCTCTAGTAATAGAAGGAGCATAATGACAATTGTTCAAAACAATAACTAATCCGCTAGGGAGAGATAAATCAAAGTTGCCAATTGCTTCCACAGCTTCACGTTGACCATTGCCCACGTACAAGCTAAGAGCCCCCGGCTTCAGTTTCCTACTTGCCCTTAGACCCTGCGTTGTATTACAAATATGAGTACCACAACCAGTGTCATAGATCTTGATTCTATTTAAGGAAGTATTGAGTTCTATAGAAGATACCTGAACCACCACCAGCTCCAGAGGCTGTGTTCTTTTTCTTCTTTAGCAACTCGGCTAAGTACTGAGGACAGTTCCTCTTCCAATGTCCTGTCTCACCACACTCATGACAGATTGAGTCCTTTGCGGGATCTTCCCTCTTGGGTGGAGGGGGAATCTTGGGCTTGGGAGCAAAAGCGTGCTTATGTTTCCCCATTTCCTGGATTTTGTCCCCTGCCAGCCTTTGAGGGTTGCGGTTTGTTGTGCTTTTTTACCTTTCTGGACTTTACCAGCTCGAATAGCATGTAGAGCAGGAGCGTTGTTTTTGGGCAGATTAAGAGTTTGCTCATGGAGCTTTAGCATAGCATGCAACTCGTTAACAGTCTTCCCCAGGCTATGCATGTTGTAATTCTGCACAAACCCGTCAAATTCCTTGCGTAGACCGATAAGAATCAGACTTACAGCAAGGCCAAGTGTCACGGGGTGCCCCAAACGCTCTAGATTGTCTATATAGCCCTTTATTTTCAAAACATACGAGCTAACAGACTACCCTTTCCTGTTTACCAGGCGGAAATCAAGCGTAGTCTGTAGAAGCTCTGCTTGCTTTTGGCAAAACAGAGCTTGTTTACTCCTTTAGCATGTCATTAGCATGGAGATTCTCAAAGATTTCGGTTGGGATCTCTGGGCTCCATGGTCATGAGCATGAGTCCAGCAATCTCTTTTGATCCTTTAACCCAAGCAGTATGAGCTGCAAGGATTTCAGGAGCAACATGCTGACCCGCAGGAGCTACAGGAGCAGGAGGAAGTGGGCCTGCTATAGGTATTCAACTTATCATCAATTGATAGTTACAATCTAAGTTGTCTATACCAATCAATAAAGTTGGGTCCAGTCAGTTTTTGCTTCTCGAAGAAGCCCCTGAAGACCGAATTGTTAGCTGACGAGGTTGTCATCTACAATTGTGAAAAAGTTCAAATATTAGTATTGTCGATAATTAAATTCTTAAAGGAATTAACTACCCAATTACATTACTATAAGATAAGATCCAACTTGATCTCCCACTTATTACCGGAGGTCTGACCAACGTGTAAACAAGTAGGGCAAGAGGTAAGCGACGAGCGTTAATTGCATGGAATGCAACTCTTAGATTTATGAGACTAATGACATTAGTAACTCTTATAGTAATGTCAAAAGCATATTTGGTCTCATCTTATGCCTCGGGTCCGAGGGTCGGACAGGAGGAAACTCGATTTAAACTCCACCAGAAAAGAACGTGCGAAAATTAAATAGTCTGTCCTATGGAAAAAAATTCGCCATGAGATTGGCAAGGCATTAGGTCTGACCAGAGGAGTCAAGCCAAAGGCACGTGTTATAGGTTTGGATGGAATAGACTATTACTTCATATAAGGGTATCACATAAATGTGACAAAAGTTGTGTACAAGAAGCTTTGCAAAACTCTTGTAGCACAAAGTTAGAAAAACATTTCTGTGAACCTTTTGGTTTAGCAATCATTTTAGTCATGTTCCGGTAGCTCCTTTAGGACGCACATATGAGCGGAGAAACAGGTCAGAGCGAAAGCGTTTTAAAAACCTGACTTCATGTGGGGAATCTTATTCAACCGCCTTAAACTTCTCTTGTAGTTTGTCCATAATGGGTGAGCCGTACTTCCAATTGACTAATGATGCTATTGTATGTTAAGAAACCCCTTTGTTAACATTAGTTTTATTGTTGCCAATATGGTGGGATTACAAATTGATCAAACCTTATATTGTACTACTACTTAGTCGAAGACAAGTATTCCAATAATTCCCTCATATGTCATAGCATGTAGTGGGGCGGGAGAAAATTAAAGATCAATTCAACCCCATATCGTCGGCGGGGTGGGGCGGGGAGGCGGGGGGGGGAGGGGTGATGGGGGCGTGCATGTAAAACTAACAGATCACAAGAATCAATTTAATTGTTTTTTTTGTCCATATTAATTTGTCCAAAAAATCCCGGTTTTCACAAATAACACATATGGTCACAAGGAATAAAATTAGGTGTGTAATATTAGTCATGTTCATCCAAATTACTTATAAGTATTAGTAAGGTTTTAGAGTTTCATTAAAATCTACTATTTTGCCAAATATTGAATAGACACAAGGCATATCACATATAAAGCAATTAAACTGACTAATTAATGGTTTGAAAATTGAGGACAACTCTTAAAATGAAAGCAGTTAAAATCACATAATGCCGCGAGTTCTCAAAAGAGTCTTCCCCATTGAGAAACATAAGACTCTCACTAAGGTTTTTCTGCTAAAGTGCTAGATCGCTCATACATCTTATACTGATTAGAGATGAGTCTTACAGCCGAGATAAAACAAGAATAGATTAACATAGCAACTCAATTAACATTTAATTTTTAATCTATACTTCTTTTTATGTTTGTGTTGATTCTAGGTTGGTTATTTAGTTATGGCAAGGATTGCATGTCGTTGCCATAATTTTCAATAGAAACAATAAATAATCCAATTTCATGCAGCCCTAGCGTGTTAACATCGTATGTAATTCATAAATACTAAACTAATTGGCTCGTGATGCCACTGTTGGAATTTAACAATCAAGTTAACCATTAACTCTAACGAGTACGCAGCGGATAGATCGAGTCTAGCATATATAATTAACATACATTAAACATAACAAGGGACATGAAAATAAATAGAATACTAACCCTTGATGTCACCCGCAAGAATCACAAACCGAATGAACGAAACTAGTGTCTAAACTGACACCTCTACGAGTGCTCACACAAACACGTAAACAAGTACGCCCGGATGCTAGTCCAAACTCCACGTGTGTCCCAAACAACCTTTGTATACCTTGTTACCCGAATTAAGTACCAAAAACCACACAATGTAATTGTACCGAAAATCAGGAATCAAGATTAGGGTATATAATAAATTCGGTTCAATCGAATAAGGATAGAATGAACCGATTTAAACCAAAACAATACCCCTAATCAAATCTATAAGTCGTCACACTTTGAGGACTTGCAAACCAAAACAAAACGCCTACTGTAACAGCTTGGGATCGAATCACAAGTTAAATAATCTTAAAAGAATCAACCGAATATAAGCAGTAGGCTTTGGGGTAGAACCGAAAATCAAAATAACTTAAATCAAGCTAAATGATTTCGGCTGATATAAGAAGAGGAGATTGGCAGCTAGTGTGTGTGTTGTGATGTATGTGTCTCGGCAGAAAAAGGGCTAGTATAGGAGTCTTTATATAGCCTTCACAACACAAACATGAGTAGATAGATTCTCACTAAACTATAGATGAATTTATCTTATCATGACCACTTTACAAGCCTTATAAGCCCTTCCTTCCCCTCCCCCCCTTTTTTTTTCCTTTTCCCCTTTTCTTTCCCTTTTTCCCATTCTTTATCACCAATATTCATTGAACCAAGACATCTCTAAGAATCTTCTATTCCCTTCCAGCCGGCTAGCCAAAAGGATATATATAAAGTTCATGTCTTGATCATTTATTGTCCGAATGGTTTACAATAGAAGCATTTCGTGAAGTATCAAGTGTACTCTAAATGTTTATCGTGTGTGCCCCCAATAGGCTCACACACATCTAGTTGTCCCCCTCCCCCCCCGTGCGATCCCCCTTACCCCTTCCATAACGCCACCAAACTCCCTCTCGCAAGGTAATTTGTTTCTAAACAGGGCACTCTCATCATTAGCATCAATATCTCGCTCATGAGCTCATAACCCTGTACTCGCTCCCACGATATTTCCTGCTCCTTTTTTATTCCTGTCACGGTTCTTTATACACTTAGCTTGCATGGGCTAAGCTCACTCACTCTCTCTTTACCGCCTCGCGCGCAACGCTCACTGGACTCGTGCTAGTGTTAACCTAGCTAAACAGATCTGTAAAAAATACTCTAATAACAACAACAACAACCCTTCACGTGTCATGTATACCGAATTTTCCCCGAGATCATCTCATATTCTAGTGTATCACGGTTATATACTTATACTATCGATTAACAAATATTGAAAGGTCACAAATTCATTCGATATCAAACTTAAAGTTTAGACAATATATCTTTTGATCATAATTATAACATCTTTTTTATGAATCTCTCCTCTATGGACGCGCGCATAAATTAAATTATATTACTGGAATTCTCAGTCATGTCGCAGTATCTTATGATTAGCTCTGGATAACTTTGTCTATTGTGATCGGGGCTTGAAACACGAAAACTCACTAGAACTGTCAAGTTATTGGTATGACACTTGTCATGTTAGTATATGGAAAATATTTCCAAAGGCTACCCTTATTTTTGACAAGGTACATGTATGAACCTTTTTGTTTAGTGTTTTCATACGCCGCATATGTTTTATACTCATTTACTTAACGATGTGTCAAGTCACGCTCCATCCTTCTACTTGCACCTACGTGCACAAATACGGGCTAAAAAAGCTTGGGATCCGTGACAATAATAGTGTCTCGCGCCGCGCGCTCGCGGCAGATGTGGTAGGCGCCTCTCGCCTTTGATGGCTAACAATAGAACCTTGGCTTTTGGTACGAACCTGGCATATGCATGGTCAGTTACGGACTTTAGTGATTCTGGAACACATTGTACTTGTTTCGGCTTACGGGCGTGTAACTATTTTTTTTATACATGACTTATTGTATAACCGGGTTTTGTAATCGACCCGGTCGATGTCACGGGTCTATCGGGTGCGTCACGGTGTTCACTCTCGGTTGGACCGCCGGGTCAACCCGGTTTTATAAAATATATATTTTTTCAATAATTAGAAAAAAAATATGTATATAAATCATGAAATATTCCATATATTAAGCCTAAAGACTATTTATTAACAAATATAACATGTAAAATTAAAATTACGTCGCAAATATATACAATTAACATGTTTTATTTATAAAAACATACGAAAAAACCGAAACCCGGCCGGGTCTCATGACCCGGGTCACTCCAAACCCGGCCAAACCGGGTTTCGAAAATATGAAACCCGGTTTAATTTGACCCGTTTTTTCGGCCGGAACCGGTTCAACCGGTTGACCCGGCCGGGTCGAACCGGGTTTCAAAACACTGCTTATTAGTGTTTTTTTGGTTTTCGACCTTTTGGCCGACTAATCACAAGGTTTGAACCTACCGTCACATATACGCAAACTAAGTGAAGTCCTTTAATTTCAGAAAGTTGGCGTGACCATTTCAAAGTTATTTGTACCTACTAGGAATTGAATTTGTCACCTCACACATCTTAAAATGATAGTCACAAGCCCTTTGGCCACTCCCGAGTGGCTGACTTATTAGTTTATAAGCCTTCCACACATTTTTATCACAAACACTTAACATATCTTATATTCTTATTAAACACAAACTCGTAAGTTACTTATGAAAAAGACAACCTTAAACCCTAAAAAATAAGCTTAACAAACACCCTTAAAAATGTATACTTAAATTGTATAACACTTTGTAGCTTTGTGATTTTACTTTTAATTTTTGCACTCGTAATATTTTAATTTAGGGTGTTCATTGTTGGTGGTAGTAATGAATATCGAAATATCGAACCGACTAAAAACACCGAGCTTAACGAACAATACCGAATTAAAATTTTGGTTTTCAGTTTAGATATGGTTTTTCAAATTCAAACCGAAAACCGGATTCATATAAATATATATAAAATTACCATTAAAATTTTATCTTAATATAAAAAAAACAATTATTATGCTTGATATAATTTTATTTTATTTTTGCTAAAAATCTACAAAACTAAATTTAAAAAAATATAAATGCTGTAATTTGAGTTAACAAAAAAACTGAACCAAATTCAAATTCGATTTTCGATTAATTACATTTTGGTTTGGTTTTACCTAAAAAAAAAGTTAACCGAACAATCCGATGACCCCTGGCCGGCTGGCCCTACGTCTTGGTCAGAAGAAAAAAAGCATATTGAGTCCACTTCTAAACTTCATTGGTCAGGTCTCAAGTCCAAGCCCCAAGCCCAAAAGCCCAGTCCATAAGTTAACAACTAGGTTTTGGCTATGATATAAAACCAACATCACCTCCATTTTTGCCCTTCCAACAACACTCAACTCACACAGCCGCCACAGCAAAACCCTAACAACAGGCAAACAGCAATGACAACAGTACCAGGACAATTGGTGTGGGAGATTGTTAAGAGGAATAACTCTTTTTTGGTAAAAGAGTTTGGGAATGGCTCTCAAAGTGTTCAGTTTAGTAAAGAGCCTAACAATCTTTACAACCTTAACTCCTACAAACACTCTGGTATCATTCTTTTATTTTTATTTTTTTTATTGCTTTTTTCTTGTTATGATTGTGATCTGTGTTTTTTCACTACTGGTTATGTTTTTGCAAGTAAATTTCATTATGTGAGAGTTTATAAAAGAGGTGTTTGGGATAATCTTTTTTCAGCTTAGCCGAAATCAAATAAGCCTATAAGCCAACATATAAGCTTCAAAAAACATCCCATCTTTGCCATATATTTCCCCCTCTAATTGAAGCTCTGGTTTTTAATTAAATGCTCGTAGTTTTTTTTACTAGTTGATATTTTTTTTAGCGTCTTTTTATTTGACAAAAAATGCGTTGTGTATTTTGAGTAGTGTTAGGAATGCTTTGTTGTCCTGTGTATGACATGCGCTATAAAAATGATAAGTTAGAATCATGAAGTGTAATAACATTCTTGTAGTGTTTCTGGAACCACCAAATGTTGGTTAAGAATTTAAGTTTGTGCACGGTTTCGATTATATAGTTAGGGTGCTTGGTTGCTTCAGTGTTTTGAGACACATATTTTATTCATTTTTAAGCTTGGGGTAGCAGATTCCTTTAAAGTTTGTTGTTGTTTGCTAGTGTTGTTGGAATTCAAAGTTTTTGTTAAGTTTTTTGGTATGATATGTACTCTTAGTTTGGTATTAATATTAATATTTTATACATTGTGTTATTATTTGCAGGTCTAGCCAACAAGAAGACTGTTACCATTCAGCCAGCTGGAAAAGACCAATCTATTCTGCTTGCAACTTCCAAGACCAAGAAACAGTCCAAGCCTGCAAGTCTACTCCACAAGTCTATTATGAAGAAGGAGTTCAACAGCATGGCTAAGGCTGTTGTAAACCAGGTAACTACTTGAGGGAATCCATGCTAAATGTCTGTACTAAAGGTTCAACTGTAATTGTGCTTATATTATATTTATGTTATTCAACTATGCCAAACTGCCTAGAAGTTGATTGACGTTATTTTTTAGCTAGTTATACAACAAAAAAAGATGTAGGATGTTTACACGGGTCTTGCTTGCTTGATATTAGCTGAAAAGAGCTGTTATTTTTGGCGTTACTTGTGAATCATGTATAGGATGTTTGATGCTTGTTATGGCAAAATTAGTGGGTTGTGTGGATTAGATGATAGGTCAACACAAACAATAATATTGCTGGTAGGTTGCATCTGCGTACAATTATTTTCACGGACTTTACAAGTAGTTGTATATGCTTTACAAAACTATAATAATAACAATATTTAGTTAATTATCAAATAGTTTCGTGGGTTTTATACATTGCAAGTGCATTCCGACGACTTTAACCTGCTTAACGTTTTACCATGTTTCTGTTTTCACAATGTTTGTGTAAGTTTACCCTTTTGATTGGCTTTTAATGGGTTACATTTTATTATATCAATGGCAGGTTGCAAACAACTTCTACAGGCCAGATTTGAAGAAGGCAGCTCTTGCAAGACTTAGTGCTGTTAGCAGGAGCCTCAAGGTCACCAAGTCTGGAGCCAAGAAGAAGAACCGTCAAGCTTCAAGGACTTATGGTAGGAAATGAAGCAATGTATTAGTGTTTGCGAGCTAATGTTCTGTTTCGTAAGATTTTTGGAAATTTTATGTCTAGACTTCTTAAATCAACCTTTTCTTTTCATGTCTGTCTCTGTTTCAAATGCTGGTGAGTGTCAAAGATGGTTGTCTTTTTGCTACAAATATATTCGGAGTATTAGATTTTGGTTTAGTGTTTCTGCTCAGAAGTGTGTTTTGATTATCTTGGTTTACTTTCTACGCTAACCTGATGTGGGATTTCTACTTTATGATTTATTAATGTACCCCAATAGTTTAAATTGTTAGATCTATGAGTTTGTGACATAATTTTTGATCCACTGCCCGCCAAAAATCTTTCCGTTTATCATAAGCTACTTTGGACCAACAAGAAGGCTTGAAGGTCAAAAACCACATCGTTTCTTGATAATGAAATCTGATTTGGTTTTGATTGCTTGCTTGCTTTAGGTCCTGCGGTCAGGTTTTACTTGTGATTGAATGCTTCTCTTAACTTGTATGTATTGTGTGTTTTAGTTCCCAGTGTGAAACTAGTGTTGCCAGTCTAGTATCATTGATGCTAATAAGCACATTTATAGTCTAACTCATACGGATCAAAACCAAATTACATCAAATTTAGAATTGTAAATTAAACATATCGATGAATATGTTGGATATGTATATGTAATTGCGGTATGCGTCCTGATTAGAGGTGCAAAAAAATCGGTTAAAACCGGTTTCTGGTTTTTAGAAAACTGGTTTTCGGTTTTTAGAAAACCGGTTTTTTACCGGTTTCGGTTTTTTCGGTTTTTCTTAAATCGGTTTTTTTGGGTTATAAATGTTCGGAATCGGCTTTTTTTGGTTATAAATTTTTGTTATCGGTTTTTTACCGGTTCGGTTTTTTTCGGTTATAAATGTTCGGACTCGGTTTTTATACTGGTTCGGTTTTTTTCGGAATTTAAAACTTCGAACATTTATTTAATAAACTTGTTAATTATCAAACATTTAATTAAACAATACACCGGAAACATACTAAACAAATACAATCATAACTTTTTATTTGCACCGGAAACATACTAAAAAAATACAACCATAACTTTTATTTAAACAATACAATTATACAACTAAAAATATATAAATACTAATACATTTCGAGCTTCGGCATGGCCATCACCCGAAAACATATTAGTGTACTCAAGTATGTCGAGCTTCGGCATTGCCATCACCCGTTATACTCAATCCATTAAATCTTCCAAAAAATCTTCTACATCTACGTGTTCAATATCTAAGTCTTCAAACTCACCTTCATCTAATTCGGTATTCGGAGGTGATATCCCTAAATCAACTTCTTCTCTTGCTATAGTTTCTTCAACGTCTTCTAATATCGGACCTTCCAACGATGTTTCATGTTGTACCCTATCTACTCCGTCCAAATAATCTTTCAAACATACACATACTTCCACGGATTCGGGGGTTAGTCTTGACCTTCTTTCCGATATAATTCTACCGCTAATAGAAAAGGCCGATTCGGAAGCTACCGTCGAAGCTTGGACCGTTAATAAGTCACGAGCCATAGCGGATAAAATTGGAAATTGGATTTCCCTTTCTTTCCACCAAGCCAAAATGTCAAAGTTTGTAAACTCTTCGGGCCTTAAAGTTATTAAAAAGTTTGTAGCCATATATTGTCCCAACTCGCTTGTTGGGGCCGATGTTCGTTGACGCTTTGTAGCGTCTTCAAATAAACTATTATAAAGGTTTATATTAATGTCACTTGCCATTCGGGACGATCCGGCCCGCATTTGATCAACAATTGGGTTTTGTATTTGACCATATTTTGTTGCATAAATTCCAAATAATTTTTTAAAGTTATCGTTAAATATAAAAATTTGGGAGTTTATATAGTTGGGGTCGGGGTTGTCAGCGTCTAACCCAAAGGATAAGTCTAAATTGTTCATTATTCTTGTTATTAAAAGTTCTACGCCTCCAACATTTAAACATGGATTAAGTGCGGCGGAACAAGTAAAAACCAAAGGTAAATTAGCAAAATATTTTACAAATTTCTTTTTTATAACTTTAACCATTCTTCTAAACATTTGACTAGGTGAGGTTTTTAATTCGTCTAATTTTTCCGTCATAGCATAAATTTGATTTAAAACTAATGAGCTAGTTGGGTAATAAACACCCGATAATATAGTTGTTGCCACTTTAAAAACTTGTAAAAAAATAGTTAAATCATTTAGTAAATCCCAATCTTGGTCGCTTATCGAAACGGACTTATTTCTATTAACAAGTGTTTCATTAAAAGCGTTTAAAGTCTCACGTTGTCGTAATATATTTTCAAACATCATGCAAGTAGAATTCCACCTAGTATTATTATCATAGCAAGGTCCTAGGGGTTCTTCACCACATTGTTTACGAAAACGTCTATAGTTCATTTGTCGTTCGTTACTCGAACTATATATAGTTACTAATAAACCCCTAAATTTCATCCTTAAACTATCACATATTTTTAATGCCGCTTGCACGGATAAATTTATAACATGAGCAACACAACGGGAATGAAAAAAAAGACCATCTAAAACGGGTTTTATACGTAATTTTAACAAATCCATAGCTCTAGTATTATTGGATGCATTATCTAGTGAAATCGTAAAAACTTTATCATCTAAATTATATTCAATTAAAGTGTCATGTAGCCGTTGTGTTTTTTTTATAAAAAAAAAACAGGTTAAAACCGGTTTTTTTTTAAAAAAAATTAAAAACGGCTAGTTTGACTTCTATTTTGACCGGTTTTTTTAAAAAAAAATTAAAAACGGCTAGTTTGACTTCTATTTTGACCGGTTTTTTTAACCGGTTAAAACCGGTTTTTTTTTTCGAAAAACCATCAATAATATCTTTTTTTAGCCGTTTCCCATAATTTAAAAAGCATCACATTCTAAAAGTAGTACGCTGCTTACATGTTGGATACCGCGGTTGTTGCCTCATTTTGATGATCTCCGTACGCTTGACGTTGTCGAAATGGTTGAATGGAATCGCTGTGAATGCAATCTTCGTAAATCAAGTCGACACCGCATCATTATCAAATATAAAAACCTTGACCCTCGCACCAATAGTACCTTGTGAAGTATCATTTTCGCTTAACCGCAGTAACCGCTCTTATGGTCCGAAGTTGTTAGGTTTGGACCCGGGTGTTTAAAATTTCATACATTTCTTGCAACGCGCCTTTTCCACCATCGATCATAATACACATATCGTAATTAGACCAAACATCGCCTTTTCTCGTAGTTGGTCTAATTCGCACCACATCTTCATTTGTGTAAATTTTACGACCGGGCTAGTAGAAAGAAACGGAGGCATTAGTGGAAGGCTTGTTGTGAATGTAAGTTTTCCATTATAGCGGGATTTGAGAAATTAGAGTATATATATCTCGTATTAATGAGTAAAAAGTGAGATTAGTGAGTGTTTTGATGTGTTTTCAACCCCAAACCCATTACCATGTATTTATAGTACTAGTCATGCCTAAAATCATAAAAAACAAAAAAACACAAAAACGGTATAAACGGCTTAGTAGCGTTTTGTTTTTTTTTTTTTTGAAAAAACCGGTTAACCGGTTTTTTTTTTTAAATTTAAAAACGGCTAGTTAGACTTGTATTTTGACCGTTTTTTTAATCGGTTAAAATCCGGTTTTTTTTTTAAAAATTAAATAACGGATAGTTGACTTCTCATTTGACCAGTTTTTTTTACCGGTTAAACCGGTTTTTTTTTAAAAAAAAACTTTGACGGGTATTAAAAAAAAATTAGAAAAAAAAAAAAAAGGGTAAAACCGGTTTTTTATAAAAACGTTTTAAAAACCGGTAAAAACCGATATGCAAAAAACCCGCTAACCGGTCTAACCGGTTCGGTTATATTTAACCGAACCGGTTTTATAAAAAAAAATCGGTTTTTTAAGAAAAACGGTTTCGATTTTTTTCGATCGGTTTTTTAAGAAACGGTTTCCAATTTGCATCTCTAGTTGTAGCCGCCTTCTTTTGTGTCCAAAGCTGTTCAGTATAAGTTCAAGGTAAAATCAACAACTTGTGGGATTTTTCAATAGTAGTAATACTTATAATCAAGAACATCATAATATTAATAATGCGTAAAACCTAAAGAACAACTAAAACAATGCAGCCTAAACATGGGTACTACCTTTCCACAAAGCTATCTAGAGAACATGAAGCTCTCCATATTAAATACCACTTATGTGAAACATAGTTATTATATAATTATTTACATAAATGAAATCTCACCTGTATGAAAAGAAAGCAAAACATTCATTAAAAGGATCCATAAGTGCGTGTCAAAGCACAATAATCTCAACCTGTATCATTGTTGCTTCTCCCCAATATATCCACAAAGAAGCACTCCCTGGAACACACGACTTGATTTATCAAATGAATTAACACATAATGCTTGTTTATATAGGCAATGAAAAAGACCCCTGCCATATATAGTTTCATATGTTTCAACTTCACATCAGTGACGAAACTTGAACGTTTTTTTTAAGGGGGTCAAAATTTGTCGAAGTTTAGATGAACTTCTTCATAACTATAAATTGTTCGTAACTAATGTACCATAAAAAGAGAAGCTCGTATATAATAAAACGAATAAGAGGACTATAATTTTGAGACATCCGAAATCAATATTCGGATTGTAATTCTGGAACATGCGAGTATAATATTTACACTAGTTGCAACAAAATGAAAATAGAGACTATAATTTTAAAACATGCGAGTATAATATTTACACTAGTTGCCACAAAATGAAAATGAAGACTATAATTTTAAAACAAACGAGCATAATATATACACTAGTTGTTACAAAATAAAAATAGAGACTATAATTTAAAAACAAGCGAGTATAATATTTACACTAGTTGTCACATATGATGTAAATGTTTTTCTCAGATCAATAAGTACTTTTGTGATATTGTATTCGTTACTTATCATACACTTGGAAATTTTGCGGTCCTACTTTATACATTACTTAAACCTGTAAATACACCAACTTTATGTTGACGTTTTAAAGCATGTTTTTCTCAGGTCAATAAGGTACAAGAACAAGGAGTGGGGGTCAGCATTTTGGGAGTCATTTTGCATGGA
>BQNB010048978.1:9333-42271 GCA_026074375.1 Tanacetum coccineum | reverse complement strand
GTGATCCATGTTCGGAAGAAAAATAACTTATGTTGACTTTTGTACTCTTTAAACTTGTATTTGGTATTGTTGTAATTCGGATAATTTTCTTTTATCTAAATCATGTATGGTGTTTTATCTATCATCTGGTGTGATGTTTATTAATATGTTATACCTCGCGTTTCCGCCTTGGTGGGGTGTGACACGTGAATGGATTTTTGGGTTAAAAATAAATTTTAGGGCGTTTTGTAACGTGTAGTTTTGGGCAGAAACTTTGACACGGAAAACGAGGCATGAGATTTTGTAGAATCTAATTTATGTTTAAAAAATATGATAGAGTTTATCTTTACGATCGTTTTGATATAAAATGGAGCTCCTAACTCCTAATAACGAAGAATCTAGAGCGAAATCGACATATACACTTTAAGTCCAAAAATTCAGAACTTGTGGTGAAAAATCTGGCAGATTCGAAAATGGACTATTTGAGTACTTTCGAGTCCGTTTTAGCCTTCCGGCGAACCACGAAAGTTGTTCAGAATGTCGTTTTACTTTGCCGCTAGGTTTGTTAGTTTTAAAATCGCATAATAACGGGTCAAAACTGAAAGCCAAATTCTGCACTCTATTAAAAATATAATAAGTTCCAGCATAATCTTGCAGGGGCATTTCGTCATTTTCCTTCAGGTTTCAGGTCTCGGCTAAAACTAAAAAGTTGTCCGGAACAACATTTTGCATAAAATCTCTTTAGAGTCCGAGTCGTGAAAATATGATATAGAGGGTCGTTTTAGACGGGTCAGATTTAGGAATATATATATAAATAGTCAAAGTCAAATGAAGTCTAACGTTGACTTTTGAAAGTCAACGGGTTGATATGACACTTGTTGGATGTTCATAAAACTAATAAACACTATTATTATTACAAGTATGACATTTTAGACTTAATGACTTTTACGAACGGGGAAAAATTCTAAAAATATTAACTTTTGTAATATTCGAGATATAACTCCGACACGAGTAAATAATAACCAAATTGGGTGTCGAAGGTACGACGAGATAAATGAATATTTTTATAAATATAATTAGATGATGGGACTTACTAAAAATGAAAACTTACTGAAAATAGAAAGTTTTCGATTAAGTGGCGTATCATATAAATGAAAGAGAGATCGTACTCAATTATGTGGGGTTTAGGATCTAGGACGCGCAAGTGGATTTCTCATCACATGTGTATGTATATCTATATAGTTTTAATAGTTGCGATGTACGCATTATTCGATCGTACTTTATTGTATAGTAATCGAGCGACATAAATTATAGGTCGCGGTTGAGTAGTTCGTGATTGTTTCGGTTATTTGATCTTCGGCTTCGATCAAGGTGAGTTCATAGCCTCGCTTTTGAAATGTTTTAAATGTTTTAAAACCCGCGAGAGGGATACATGCTTGTTTTGAAAATTGAACGCAATGTGTTTTGATACGTGATATGATTCCATGCTATGAGTTTATGCTTTTGACTGTGTACTCGTTAGTTACCGAGGAGGTAACGCTGAATGCATTAAATAGATCTATTGGGTTTGGCAACCCTGTCCGGGGTATGAATCCGAAGGTGAGCACCCTGTAACAGGCATTTTGTATTGAGAAATAGGTGGTGGCATACTACCCGGTCACTTATTTGTCTATCATGATAAATGTGTTAAGGTTCGGTACACGGGCTCATGTGGTGGAAATCATGATATAACTTGCCTTGCAAGCAATGTTATAGGGTTTTGTGGAACCAAACATGAGTTCTGACTGTTATTTGTAAACTATATGAATTCACTCAACGTTTTGTTGACGTTTTTAAGCATGTATCTCAGGTTAGGAGCTGTTGATGGCTTGGATGGGACGGAACGCGGATATCAAAGACTGTGTCTCGGTGAAATATTTTGTATAATCAAACAAGGAGGATGTTTTTAGAAAAGAAGTCGCGTCATGACTTTTTAAATGAAATTTCTAAGTTAGTTTGGGGACCTTGTAACTCTGATTTTCCTCATATAAATAAAATAAATTTTATTTTATAAACGTATCATTTGAACGTTTACTGGGACTCGTGTGTATGTATTATGAAGTAGCACCCCAAATGTTGTGTTCCGCTGCGTATCGTATTTTGGGGGTGTTACAGCTTTACTTGTCATCAATTTAGGAATAGAATAACCAAAACCGTGCCAGTCTCTCAGGCTGAAAACCCCCCTTTGTCACGTTAGTTTAGGTTTAGATAGATAGAATTAATTAGGACTAACTTAGATAACTAAAATACTGGTAGACATAAGAATTAACGTTCTCGCTCTTAGTGATCGACACCCTACTTACCAACGAAGCTACAACTGATCGGGTACACTGCCCGTTAGTGTTGTTTTAGGTAAAGTCGGCAAAATATAAATAGTAAAACTTGATAATATAAATTACCTACACACAACAACACGCACATCACACACCCCTCCGAGGCTATCCTTTTCGCGGTTCTCGTAATTCTCTAGTGGATTTCGGATTATTCACGAAGAGCATTGTTTACACCCCACTAAATGTTACACCCAAATCTCCTTAGCCTTCCTTGTATGTACTCATTTTTAGTATATTATTGTTATCACATTTGTTAAACCCTAGTTAATTGTTTGCTTGAGTACATGGTTGCTAAGTCGAGTCTTTTATTAGTGTATACAGTTTTGGGACGATTGGGATTCATGGTAGTTTTATTTTATGGAGAAATGGGGAAGAAGTCAAATTATTACTCCCATACGAGCTTATTGTACTCCATGTTTGTTGATCCTTCTAATTCGGGTCATTAGTTAGTTTATGTATTGAGTATTAAAAACTCAAGTGTAGGGGTGCAATTATAAACCCCAAGTCATGTATTATTTATGTTCAAGCAAATGGTAGGGCAAAAGTGTACGAAAAAATAGAAAAAAAGTGAAAAGAAAAAAAGAGAAAAAGAAAAAAGAAAATCGAAAAAATAATATAGAAATAAAGAAGAAAAAAATGTACGGGCTGTCATTTTGCTTATGTTTATGTTTATGCTCAAAATAGTGTCAAGAAAAGAAAAAGAAAGAGTTTGATGTAGAGTTTGTATATCTTTGTCCTAGTGTGGTCGATTCTTGGCTTAGCAACGCCTTATACATGTATTCTTGTGAATGACTGACTTGCCACCAGTAAATTCCCTAAATATCCCCCAACCGTGTTTTCCTTTACCCTACACCTATACATCAGAGCCCTTTGAAATACATCTTTGATAGTAATTCCTAGGTGCTTACGCCAATGCGGCGGAGGTTTGATCCTTTATCAAGCATATGGTAATTTATATGCTATGATAGGTAATGAGTGTTATTTTCCCATTTCTCATATTGTTATAATTCATTAATACAACAAGAAAAAAACCTACAAAACAAACACAAAACCAAAAAAAAAAAAACTAAAACAAAACAAAACAACAAAAAAACAAAAACAACAAAAAAAAAAATAAAAATAAAACAAAAAAAAACAATAAAAACCAAACTACCCGAGAGAATGGAGAGATTCCAAACACTTACGTGAGGTGCTAGTATATAATTTTTGTGCTTTTAATTACGAGGTATAATTGGTTGAGCCATAAATTATCTTTATTGAGTAAGTTAAATGTCTCCGATATTGCTATTGACTATGTAGAAAAGCTCATTTGCTTGAGGACAAGCAAATCCCAAGTGTAGGGGTATTTGATGAGGTGTCATTTTATACACTTTTTCGGGGTCATTTAACCTCCTAAATCATGCAAATATGCCTAAAATACGTACTTAATCATTTTTTTATGTTTTTGGCATTTGGATTGCATTTGAAGGAAATACACGTGATGTGGACTCAATTTGGGAAGAAACAGGACAAGATTGCAACTTTACTCGAAGATACTCAAGTTTTGGTTTACAGCGCTTGGGAACGGTGTCAACATTTCTCGTGACGCCGTCAGAACACTCCAGGTATGACGTCAAGATCCTTTCTGAGGCCGTCAATGTAACCGACTTAGAAGAAGCCCAAAGAAGATTCGTGGGCTGACAACGTCATAATTAATAAGTGACGCCGTCATGACTTTTTTCATATATATACAAACCTTAGTTTTTTTGTTTTAAGGGTGGAATTCGTGAGGAATACTTAGGGAACGAATTTATTCATAGTTTCAGTTGTTTTTACGGTTTTATAACCCTATTGTATCTACCATTACTCCATGTTTTTATTGAAGTGAAGTTCTTCTATCCCTTTAATCTTTTAATATGTTTATGTATTGTTTGATTAATTGTTCTTCGCTTTCAATTAACATGTTAGGCTAAATTTATTAGTCTTTGCTTATGATTACATGAAACTTAGTTTGTGATTCCTTTTACTATTGCTTCTTGTTGATGGTATGCGCATTAGGCTCTAGAAAACTAGCTTCTTTATTGATTGCGAAGACGCCTAAGGAAAGGTGATTATGTAGAAAGGATACCTTCGCAATAGTCTTCATACTACCTTTCCCTAATAAGGTTGATCACCTTTTAAGTGTTTGAATGCGTGTAATATACTCTTAGGAGCCTTGTAATAGTCTTCATACTACCTTTCCCTAATAAGGTTGATCACCTTTTAAGTGTTTGAATGCGTGTAATATACTCTTAGGAGCCTTGTAATAGTCTTCATACTACCTTACTTGGGCGTTGTCTTAACAGAATATTGCATAGAAAGTGGGTTCGTGTAATTCGCTTGAGAATTAGGAAATACTAACACATTACATCACAAGGGTGACAGGCAATAGGATTAGGAAGAGCAATCTAAGGAGTAGTGCATGATTAAGTGAGCACATTTGTTTACCTATACAAGTTTCCACATAGTTAGATTAGATTATAATTAGATTAGTAGTTGATTATTTTAAAATAAACCCCCTTCAAAACCTGAGATTTTACTTGCTTTCTAAAAATATAAGAATACAAAAATAATCTTCCCTCAACCCTGAGAGCATAGTGACATTCGATTCGAGCCTATCCAAACTATTCCCCTAGAGGGCATTAACAATCACCGAGTCTTGCTTATACTATACTACAACGATTAGGTACACTGCCTAGGAGATTGTAAAACTTCTGTGTTATAATCCACACACATCACAAGATAAAGTTAACAATGTCAATAAGCTAAAAAAAGATGTTTGATATTTTAAAATACAAAACAGCTGAAAGCAAGTGTTGGCAATCTGTCATTGGATGGTTAATAACGAGCCTCTAATGGTCTACAAATGGAACTCGGACTTAGGTATGAATAAGGTTGATCCTACAAAATTACCTGTGTGGGTTAAAATTTTTATTGTTTATATGGAAGCTTGGTTTGTTGAAGGAATATGTGCTATTAGTAGTAGTGTAGGCAGACCAATAATCATGGATAGTATGACAACTTATGTGTGTAAGAATGGGGTAGGTAGAACTGAGTTAGCTAGAGTCTTAGTAGATATTGAGGCCAGTAAGGGATTCAAAGAGGAAGTTGTGTTACAATATAGGGATAAAGACCAGAATGTTAAAGGTACAAAGTCTGTCAAGGTTGTCTATGACTGAAAACCCCGATTGTGTTTTCATTGTATTGCATTTGGTCATGATCATAAAAATAGTAAAGTTAGAGTTAGGACTGAGGAGGAAATTGCTAAGGAAAAAGAGGAAGTTGTTAAGGAAATGACTAGTACTAAGGAGAGTGGATTTGTGAAAAGTAAGTTTTGGAAACCTCCTTAGTATGCTAATGTTAATAGACAATGACCTAATAGATTTGTATACAATAACTATAAGAATGCTGAAAAACAAAGAACAATATAGGTCAATCCAAACAGTAGTGTGTTAGAAACACGAAAAGTATCGGTCACTTCCAATAATAGTTAGTCAAAGCCCGTAGTTAGTCCAATGTAATGATAGTAATCTAATCGGGCCAAAAAGCCCATAGAAAGCCCACAAGCTAACCATAGGCCGGCCACTAGGGATGTATAAATACCCTCTCCATGCCTTGGAGAGGGTGTTGGTTGTTCATTATTTTTCACTCACTTAATGCATTTCTCTCTTATGTTTACTTTCTCTCTCTAAAGTGTTCATCCAACCACTCTCTCTCTAAAACCACCTCTCTTTCCCTAATCTTGTATGTTATTAGATATCTTACAATTGGTATCAAGAGCCATGGAGTGATGTGTTTAGTTTTTGTGTTGTTTTTTTCTTCTCTTTTGTCTCGTGTTTCTTTCCAAACCGTAGCCTTATTCTCGTCTTTCTTTGTTTTTTCGAAGTCTAATCATACACTAAAAGATCATTTACTTAGGTAACTATGATCTAGTATCCTTGGATATAGGTGTATTAGCTGTGGATCAAAGAAAAACATTATTTTTTACAACTTTTGTTTTAGAAATACCTTATAAAGTACAAATCTTGATTTTAAAATTTTTGGCTTAAAAACCATAAAGTTTACATTTTTAAGGTACCTATAGGTTTAGTAATACTAGTTGTACAAGAAAATTAAACAATCAAAAGGGTGTCTTTTTGTGTTTTACAAATTGTGTGTTTCGTCACCGGATTAGCAGTTCTCCAGGTTCAACCGGATTCACAACTCAAAGGTCAACCGGATTCGCAGTCCAAAGTATCAACCGGATTAGCAGTTCTCCAGGTTCATCCGGATTCGCAGCTCAAAGGTTTAACCTGATTCGTAGATTTCCTTTGTTAACCGAATTAGCAGTTTTTGAGTTAACCGAATTCGCAGAAGCTCAAGTGTCAACCGAATTCGCAGTTTACTTTGACAACTGAATTAGCAATTTTCTTTGTCAACCGAATTAGCAATTTTCTTTGAAAACTAAATTTGCAACTTCACTTGGACTAAAGTTAAAACACACAAATTTGCTAACATAAATTATACGATTTATTTCTTTGATTTGTAAAATCCCGTTTTAATACACTTTTAATTTGTTTTCCCGGTTTAATTAGATTAAGGTTTGTTTGTTGTAAAGTTATTGTCTTGTAAGTCCTTGTTTGTGTTTTAGGTTGATGATTTGTTAAGGTAAATTGCTTGTCTTTTAAATTCGAAAGTCCAAATTGTCCAAAGAAATGTTCACCGAAAATGGCCTAGTACCAAAAATGGAATTCACCGAAAATGGCTCTATAGAAAAAGAAATTTGGTACTTTGATCAGTAGGTCAAACCGCCAGGACAAAAACTGACAAACCGCTGCCAATGTGTCTCACCAAACTGCTACCTTAAACTAGAACAAACCGCTACCTCCTTTTTTAACCAAACCGCTATCTTAAATAACAAACCGCTACCTTGTGGAAACTATCAAACCCCTATGGACCGTGTTGACAAACCGCTGCTTGATCTATCTTAGCAAACCGCTGCGATTGAAAAGTTCAAACCGCTACTTAGTATAAAATGGTAAACCGCTACCAAATATATACCCGGCTAAACCGCTATTGTATCAAACCGTTGCTTATAACTTTGTATCAAACCGCTGCCACTTAATGTTTATCAAACCGTTACGAAGGAGTAAAATGGGCAGAGTAACGTTTCTAATGGCCAAGGAATTTATCAAACCGCTAGACCTGTGAACAAACTGCTGGACAGATATCTAAACCGCTGTCCCTTTTTTTTTCTTAAACCGCTACCCTTTTAAACCAAACCGCTACCCTTGATATGTCACTTTCAAGTAGTTGAGGTCGTTTTCAGTATCAAACCGCTACATATTCTTGGTTTGTGTTCTTTGCTTAATTCGGCAAACAAACAACACAAGTCCCTTTCTTAGTCCAAACCGCCACTAAGAAATGCAAACCTTGAAAAAATAAGCTACAATTTATGAAATAAGCTAAAGCCAACCTAAATAAGCTACAAAACAATCGAATAAGCCATAAACTTGAAAACTAAGTAGCTATAAGATGGATAATCAAGGAAGTATGATACTTTTAGCTTGAGTACACTCTAAATAAGGCAAAATGACTTATGAGCTTATAGTCAAGCCGAACCAAATAATGCTTAAAAAGTGTAACTACAAAGCTTATTAAAACCACGAATCTTAACAAAATAAGCTATGTAAAAGAGGTAGAAAGAATAAATAAGAAGCTTAACAATCCACTAAGCCAACAACAAAGAATGTTGTGGGCTTGTAGCTTATAGAATAAGCTCGAAATAAGCTTAAGAACCACGAAATCAATCACCTATCCACCCGAGGCTCTTGATACCACATGTAGGATCCATGATTTCACTTCAATTCATATGTTAGATCATGAATTAAGGAAGAAAAGAGAAGGGAGATGAGAAGAATGTAAAGAGAGAAATAAGAGAGAGAAATGAGAGAGAATGGTTGATTATGTAAATGAATTCTTGCACAAAATGATTAACCAACCACATTTTCCATAGTGGAGAAGAGTTTATATACCCTTACACACAAGTGGGACGTGTAGGGTTGTTTCATGGGTCGGGCTCGGGATTGACTTGGGCTTTAGCCCGATACACATACAATATTATATTAACTAACGAGCTCGTTTCCCGATTCTAGCCTATTACAACGTTACTTAAATCAATGAGTGAGACCTAATATACGTGATGGGCGAACTTCTTATTCGACTCAATAAGTTGAGGCTAACAGAGAAACTATCATCAAGTTGGTTGGAACTATAGAACACAACAAGAATATCAGTTCCAACCTCCTATGTTCAACCAATGGGGTCCTTGTCCTCCATATCCTACTTGAGTCAACCAAACGGTATGCATAACTCTAACAGACCCATGTGATATTGGGGACTGAATGCTTAAGTTGCTTTATGATTATAGGTACGTCTAAAAATCAAATTAGAACCGGATGAATGGATCAAGGATAGCGGGTTCTTAAGACACATGATGGGCAACAAGGATCTCTTCTCATCTTACAAGACTATAGATGGAGGTAATGTAGTGTTTGGTGGAAACACTAAAAGCAAAATCTCTCATAACTCTCTCACTATTCATGATGTTAATCACGTAGAAAATTTAGGATTTAATTTACTTAGTATAGGTCAAATATGCGATAAAAAGTGCAAGGTACTATTTAGTGAAACCGGTAGCGAAATAATTAAAGATGGCATTACCATAGGAAGAGGAATTAGGAAAAACGGCCTTTACATAATGAAAATAGGAAACTCTCTAAAAGATAGTCTTTGTCTCACCTCAATAGATGTTACTTCGACCTTATGGCATCGAAGATTGGGTCACGCCAATATGCGACTTATACAATCGCTATCATCTAAAGAGCTTGTTAGGAATTTACCTAAACTAAAATTTGAAATTCATTTTTACGATGCTGGTAATGTTGGGAAACAAGTACACACTAGTCATAAACCTAAAAATATAGTTTCAACCACTAAATGTCTAGAACTTTTGCACATGGACTTGTTTGGTCCATCGGCCGTCCAAAGCTACGGAGGAAACTTCTACACTTTGGTCATAGTCGACGACTACTCAAGATATACATGGACAAGATTTTTAAAACACAAAAGTGAAGCTTTTGACCACTTTGAAATTCTAAGTAAAAAGATTCAAACTCAAAAGGGTTGCCCCGTTATATCTATTCGCACGGATCATGGTCGGGAATTTGATAATGAAATACAATTTGGAACTTTTTGTGATGCTAATGGTATCACTCATAATTTTTCGGCTTCACATACTCCACAATCAAATGGGGTAGTAGAACGTAAAAATCGGACTTTGCAAGAAATGACTAGAACAATGCTTAATGAACAATCAATTCCTCAAAAATTTTGGTGTAATGCCGTCGACACCTCTACTTATATCTTAAATAGGATTCTTATTAGACATTTCCTTGGAAAAACTCCTTATGAGCTTTTCAAAGGTAAAAAACCCTCCTTAGAATATTTCAAAGTCTTTGGTAGTAAGAGCTTTATTCTCAACACTAAAGATTGTCTCACAAAATTCGACCCTAAATCCACCGAAGGTATATTCCTCGGATACTCACCTAATAGTAAAGCTTACATTATTCTTAATGAAGAAACCCTGAGGGTCGAAGAATCCTTAAATGTGAGATTCGATGAAAGTCCACCTCCTAAGTCTCCACTTTTAGAAGATGATGATGTACTTGAATGTGAAATTATAAAACAAGTAAAAGACTTAGAAATCAAGGAAAATGAACCATTAAATAAGGAAATCACAAACATCAAAGAATCTAAAGATCATCCCTTAGAAACTGTCATAGGTAGTCTAAATGAAAGAACCTTAAGATCCCAAGTTCAAAGTCAAAGTAATTTCTTTTGTTTCGTATCCTCCATAGAACCCAAAAACATAAAGGAAGCCATACAAGATGAAAGTTAGACTATGGCAATATAAGAAGAACTAAATCAATTTAAAACAAATGACGTTTGGAGTCTTGTCCCTCTTCCTAAAAACCAAACTATCATAGGTACAAAATGGGTCTTTAAAAACAAACTAGATGAAAACGGTGTTGTGTCAAGAAATAAAGCTAGACTTGTTGCTCAAGGATACAATCAACAAGAAGGAATAGATTTTGATGAAACCTATGCTCCCGTAGCAAGATTAGAATCTATAAGAATCCTTCTTGCATATGCTAGTGCACATGACTTCAAGCTTTATCAAATGGATGTCAAAAGTGCTTTTCTAAATGGTTTTATAAATGAAGAGGTCTATGTCGCTCAACCCCCCAGATTCATTGACTTTGAAAAACTGAACCATGTCTTTAAACTCAAAAAGGCTCTTTATGGTCTTAAACAAGCACCCAAAGCTTGGTACGATAGACTTAAAGCCTTTCTCATCGACCACAAGTACACCATGGGATTAGTAGATAACACTTTATTTACTAAGAAAAGAAATTCACATATCATCATTGTCCAAATATATGTGGACGACATCATTTTTGGCTCAACTTGTCAAGAGCTTTGCGATGATTTTTAAAAAATCATGCATGATGAGTTTGAAATGAGTATGATGGGTGAATTGAATTTTTTGCTTGGTCTACAAATCAAACAACTAGAAGATGGAATCTTTTTCAACCAATCTAAATATGTTAAAAAATGCTCAAAAAATTTGGTCTTGAAGACACCAAGCCTATCAAAACTCCTATGTAATCCGAAACCAAACTCACTCGAGATGAAGACGGCGATCCCATTGACGAAGCTAAATATCGTGGCATGATTGGTAGCCTCCTCTATCTAACGACTAGTGTTGGATCCCACTCTAGATAGATCTTTACTGCCTGTTAAGGGTGGTGATTAACCTATGTAATCACAAGCTAATCACAAGAGAGACTCTTGCTTAAGAAAGCTAATGTCTACGCGGAATATAGACACAACTAATAAGAAGAACAGGACTAATAAAACTAAAAGATCCTTCTATGGATTTCTATTAATTAACAAGGAGAAATGTGTTTTTCTGAATGTGTCCTTTAATCTACGAGTCTATGTCTCTTTATATAATAGAGACCATAAGACGTTACAAAGAAAACTAATTCCAGTCAACTAATTCCAGTCAACAATTGTATTAAATACTTAGTCAATGTATTTAATATGGTTGACTAAATAATTAGGAAACTAAATCAGCATTAATCTTCAATCAGCATTAATCGATGTTTGACTCTACCAGGACTAACTATGATAATAACCTTACCAGCAGGAACTATTACTCTACCAGTAGGAACTACATACCTACCAGTAGAAACTAAGTATTACAAATATTCCTAACAATCCTCCCCTAAACTGGAATTTGACTAAGTTAATTTCCAGTTTCTAGATAGATCTTCAAACTTAAACCTTGAGGATTGAAATACAGCAACATCCAATCTGCTTGAGTCTTGACTTGAACACATGAAACTTCTGCACATATCTGTATTTCTTCATACAAACACCTTTAAGAGACTAATGATGATGAGCATTGAACATTGAGCAGATCTTGTGTCAAACAGATTGGTCTTCATAGCCTTGGAACCGAACATCAAAAGTCTTGTTGAACTTGAACATCAAAAGGCAGCAACGTTGAAGAAGCAGCAGGAAAACTTGAACCAGCAACAGACTTTGGAACCACCTCAGCTACATGAGTAGATTTGATAAGCCTTTACCAAGTAGCTACTCACTCTTGGGCTAGCTAATTCTTTGGTGGAATCATGACATCACCCTGGTGAATTAGTAACCAGTCCAACTCTTAGAACATGAATCAATGGTGAATTGGAATACCCTAATGATTTTTGGCAAATCATCACAGCCATAAACGGATTTTATATGTCTTTACCTGTAGCCGTTTGCTCAGGACTAGCCAACTCTTTGTTGTGATAACAAGGTGAGTTGATTACCCTATAATTTTTAGCAAATTGTCAGCTATCAACGGATTTGTTAAGTCTTTACCAAAAGCCGTTTGCATTTGGACTAGCCAATCCTTTGGTTCCCAATAAGGGCATTATCCATGGTGGATTGATGACCATTTCAACTCTCAGCAAAAGAAGCATGGGTGAGTTAAATACCCTATAGTTTTGAGCAAACTATTAAAGCTATCAACGGATTTGAGAATCACACCAGAGCCGTACCCTCATGGTGAATCAACTCTTTCTTGTCTGTGAGACATGGTGAGTTGAACACCATTTGTTGTGTGGTGGTTAACCAACACCCAAACCCTGAAAATAGTTTACTTTATAGACCATATGTGCCTGAAACAAAAACAACTTTGCACACAAAAGACTCAAAACTTATTTGAACAGTTTGCCAAAGTTTGTCAGTTGCCAAAATCCTTGTAACAAAACACTTGTTACTAAAACAAAAAGTGAAAACCATTTAAGACAAACTACACAAAAGAGAGTGATATAACAAAAGACAGTTTGGACACAGCAAAAACCAACGATTTAGAAAATTGTACAACAACAGTCCTCCCCTTGGACTCAAATCCTCCCCTCAATCAGAGTATCTATGGATTGAGCATCCCAATGTTAACCACTAGATGAGTAAACCTAGGTCCATCAAATGCCTTGGTTAACAAATCAGCCACATTATCATCGGTATGTATTTTAAGCATTTGAATAAGTATTTTCCTACAATAGACAACATGGGAAAAGCTAGTGTCTAAGGGGGACCCAAGCCATTTATGGCTTGGGTCTGTCTTATGGATCTAAAAAGGTTGTCCATACATATGTATGAGATCCACTGTTGTTCTTGGGTACCCAGTATAAACCTTTTCTATGTGTTTTCCAAGAATAACCTACTGAGGGCTTAACATCAGTTGCCCATCTCACCCCACCATATTGCATATGATTAGAATACACTTGAGGTACATATGGTGTATAAGTCTGAAAATAAGAACTTGTAGGTCTATTTAAATGGGGCATAGGTCTAGCAGTACTTTTCCACCAACCAGAAGTTACTGATGGAGAATCTACTCTACCAGTAGGAACTGGAATAGGCCTATTTTGCCTACCAGTAGGAACTGGTGTAGGCACCTTTGGCTTACCAGTAGGAACTGGTTGTGGTCTAGCAGGAGTAATGTTTACTTTGCGAGTCCTAAGAAGTACAGCATGTGGGACATACTGATTTTGATGATTAACATTATTCCTACTATGTACAGGTCCCACCCCATTACCAACAGTCTTATTAGCCATTTGTTTCTCATAAAAATCACAATCCTTAATAAGATGAGTACTACTACCACATACAAAACATAACTTAGAAACAGATGAAGCATTTTTCCTAAAATGACCTGCCTTTTTATTAATATAACCATTCTTATTACAAGAAGTCCTAGAAGTGTTTCCATTCTTATCAGAACTATTACAAGAGAAACTAGGTAAATCCTGAACATTAATGGTTTCTTGGATAGGTGTTCCAACATTGGACTCAATCTCAGCCTCACTCTCAGATGTGGATATACTGGAAGTAGATGCACAGGAGGTAGAATCATTTGACTTGGGCTCTGAAGATTTGACACTTGAATCACTTAGAGGCAAGTCCCCCATATGATTTGACCTCTGAAGACTTGTCACTGTTATCACAAGAGACAAAGTCATTAGACATAGAATTAGAGTCACCAGAGGTTGAGGACTTTGTACCATAAGACATTTGTAATTCATCTAAGTTTCGAGTGATATGGAAAGAAGAGTGTAGTCTGCAAGAGAGGTGGATGCACACCTTCATACTATCATTTTGCAAACCTTTTGAAATTATATGTCACCTTACCACTTCTTCAGAGTTAGTGGTAAATACACTAAATGCAGAGTCATCCCATCCTAACTCATTTTCCCTTATATAGTTATTAAATCCCAAACCCACTTTTGTTCTAACAGACATGGAACTATCAACTATCGAACAAAGTTTTTTGAAGAGGTTCTCACTTATATAAGTTTGAAACTAAGTGATTATCAAGGTCTTGTCTGTAAGTCTTTCTTAGCTGTCCTCATCAATAGCATTTATCTTTCAGAATGTTTAGTAGATTAGTTTGTATTTTTCAGTTTCAATAGACAACCACCCACAAATCTTGTCTTCAAGTGTCAACTGATTTTTCTGAAGAACTCCTCTTTTGTTTTTCCAAAGTTTTAAGTGAGTTCTTAAAAGCTTGAACTTGTATAAAAATATTCTCTATTGTTCATTAAGTTCATTTATACTGCTTATTTCTATTTTTTTTGTAGTTTAATGTTTTTTTTTTTTCATAAAACTTATTGTCACAACAAAAGGGGAGTTAAGTGTACCTAGGAAGTGACACCCATGAGAGCAAATTTTCCAGCATCACCTGCAGTAATGACTTCCTTTGTATTACTCCAGTGATCAAGTTGTATATCTTTGGAAGCACCTTCTTCAATTGCATCTTAGTATCACAACTCAGCAATCATACCAACACCTTAGAAGCAATAACTCCATCACCCTGATCATCAAAAATGTCCAACAACAATGTATCAACAGTGATCATTGCTTTGGAAATCTTCTTCTTCGTTCTAATCCCTGAATCTGAATGAGGAATATCTTTGCTTTGTCTTTTCCCCGCCTTGCCCTTGCCTTCTCAGGCAAAGTGGCCTCTTTGAAGACACTTATAACATCAGACTTTCTTCTTGTGAACCTTGCAGATTCCATCTATCAAAATCAATCTTTCTCAAGCTTTCTTGCTCAAACTGTGTACTCTAACAGAACATAGCCATTTGCATTTTAAGTCCATCTCCTCCAAATCCAATTTTTTCTAATCTGATAACAATCTTCATAAGCCAATTGTTGTTCTGGCTAGTATCAGCAAACAAAAATTGAAAGAACATCTACAATTACATTACCATATCTTAGAGACCCAGACTTACAGTTAGATGGAACTGTGTATGTAGATGAAGAATCGCTTGGACAAATATGCCATATGAACTTCCCCCTTTATTGCTAGCACTAGTGTACTAACAAATGCATAAAGGCTTGGACCTGAATATTGGCTTGAGAAAAAAGTATGAGTATCCATTATGATACTCTTCCTCCAAGAGTCTTTAACATGAAGATACAACTCATCAAAGAAAGAAGTTCAAGTCCACCTATGGTTTTTTCAATGGTTAAAGCTACCTGAGACCATGATGAAGGTCAAAGCTCTTATGAAAACGTGAGATAATATCTTCACCTCTGGCTTGAGCCTTGAGTTGGTTAAGCAGACTTAGAATCTTCTGCATCCGTCATACCCTTTGTGGCAATCCCTCTGCTTCACAAATTCTGAACTCTGAAAATTCTTGCTTTAGCAAAAGAACCTTTCTCATTTCTTGGGATCGCATTCCACCAAACCTAGCGTTTGGACAGCATTATCATATATCCTTAGCATCATCCATATAATGTAAATCAGCCACATGATCATCAAGGAATAGAACTGAAGCAAGTAGTTCTTGCCTTTGGAGGATTTTTACCCCCCCCCTTTCTGAACTAGCACTGTGTTCATCACAGTCGTTGGAGGAAGTTATAATGACCCTTCTATCACAATCTCTTCCCCAGTCCTTTTCAAGCTATTGCCATTAGAATCACATCCAGATATTCATATCAATGTTTGTGATTCCAGTAATTACCATCTTCATAGCCCCAGACACATATTCATCCTTCTCAAATAAGGAAACTGTTGCATTTGTTGGTTATGAGACAGTGAATGTATTTAGTGAATTTTACTTGTTGTTGAGGAATGTTGATTCACTATGAACCTAGCATCATCGCTATCATGTCAGATCCTGCCATTTAAAAGTATAAAAGGTGTTTGTTGAGAGGTTATAAGGATCTTAAATCCCGGCATATTCTTTTTATGAGAGACCTCAACAAGCTCTGATACCACTGTGTTAGATCCCACTTTAGATATATCTTTACTGCCTGTTAAGGATGGTGAATAACCTATGAATCACAGCTAATCACAAGATAGACTCATGCTTATAAAAGTTAATGTCCTAACGCGGAATATAAACACAACAATAAGAAGAAAATGATAATAAAAACTAAAAGAACCTTCTATGGTAGATCTATTAAGATAAGTAGAATAGAATTGTGTTTTTCTGAGATGTCTTACAATTCCCTAAGCCGGGGTTTTTATAGAGGAAGAGGTAAACCCTAACAGCATTTTACACAAAACCGTGAGAATGAAATGACAATGTGAATATCATTCTTATTTACTCATTCAAACCTCATCTGTACAACCAAAATCTTTATCCTGGAATAACTATTTGACTCTACCATGACTAAGTACTCTACCAGTATGAACTATTCGACTGGGTTCTAAGATCAAAGGGATCCTGAAAAGCGTCTTCTATGTAACTTGGTGGAGTTTGTGGAATTTCCGAAATCAACTTCTCTTTGCAAATCAAAAGCCTCGTAAAGATGTTCTGTTTGATGAAGTTGTTACTCGTTCGTTTTCTTGGAGTTTAGCTAGAAGTAAAAACATGTTTTCTTGGGACAGCTGGCTTCAGCATCCGTATTTGATTGCTTTGTAATCTTGTTCTAGTGTCTTGCTAGTCTTCTAATAAAAGTTGCCGTTCAAAAAAAATATATTTTAATTCTAATATAAAACGTCGTTCTATCACAGTTATTTAAATAAAATAATCAAGTGGGTTGGTACTTGGTACACGTATGTCATGCTTTTGATTGTTTGCCTCTCTTGGTGCGTTCATGCCTATTATTACTACCACCGTCTCGACCTCTTTCTCTTTTCCTTTCCATTTACTTTTTATCACACGTAAAGTTGTAGTTTTATAATCACATTTAATCTTTAGCAACTAGCAATGGTTAATCTAATAAAATAACTTATATTCTGTTTTATTTACAATATACATGCTCAAATTCAAGTCTAACTTTTGTTGTTGCATTTACACTACAATTTTTTTCGCTAGATAAACACTTGTCTCCAGGCCCCTTCTCTATCTACGCCACTGGTGATTAGTGTACTTAGTTTCGATGTCATTATTTATTGCGTTCGAGTGTTGAACGTTTACTCCTTTAGTTCTTTACATTCCTAATTGTCGTGGTCCTTAAAAGATAAAATGGTTTTAAAATTTCGTTTATTCATTTCGAGAAATGATATTTGATTATACGTGGCAACTTTTTTTCCCATTTTAGCGACCTTTTTTCTGTTCAGGATTTGAGGTCCATTTCTCAATCACACACTAAAGTTCCCAATTTCACAAGTTTATCCTTAGTTTCGTTAGATATAGTTTGAACTTTAAAGTGTGATACTTTTTGGAGTTCATATCTGATAATGGGTCAAATGAGAAAATACGTTGCTATTATATGCCATTAACCCTTCTTTAAAATGAGATGGATGACACATCTTTATATTTTCATAATAAGTAAGTTTAAAATCTGAATTTTTAAGGCTTTATAAAAATAAAATGTTTTAAATGCTTTATAATATAGATATAGATATATATCTTTTGTTGTCAGTGCCGTGTTTGGCGATGGGTGAGGTGGATGAGTGATTTAGCTAGACTTCCAAATTTTGATATAGCTCGTTTGTATATTACTGTATCTCTTACATCGTTTATTTAGGAGACGTTCGTTTATATTTTTGTCGAGTCTCTCAAAGACGAAAACCTTATTTGTTGTGCATGTACTTGTTTACAAAAGGGTTTTTTCGCAGGTGGTGATTGCGTAACACGAGGTGGGTTACTCGTGCTCCGTCATGGGGCGCGAGAGACTAACGCTGCAATGGACCGATAACCCCAAGGCTATTTTTGTAAAATGCTAAAAAAAATATGTTAACGGTCGTTACTTAACGTTGGTTAAGTAACGACAGACCCCAAGGACTATTTTCATAAATTGTTATAAAAAATTAAACTAATGGTCGCTACTTAACAGCTGTTAGTAGGGGAGGGGGTATTTTGTAAATTTTTTAAAGTGAGTAGTTTTCGTAATTTAACACATAGTGCGAGGTCGGGTAAACGGGTGGGTTGTGTGAGGGTGGTTTCCGGGTCGGGCAGGTGGGTACCGGGTCAGGTCACCCGACGGGTCATGGACCGAATATCCTGGTAAATGTATGTTTATTATAATTTTGTTCGTCATCCTAATAATAATCAAACCCCTATATTTGCTAGGAACACGCGTCAAATAAAAAAAGGTACAGTCCATCGGTCGCACAATCGAACATGACCATTTAAAGAAAAAGGTGATGAAGTTGAACAAAACGTCGACTCGCCTTAAAAAGGTACTAGAATTAGCTCTTGATTATATCTATATATATATATATATATATATATATTAAATATATATATATATATATAAAAACTCAAAATTAGAAACAACTTCTTTTACAAAAATTTCTTTTTTTCGCATTAAAAAAACGTATAAAAACTCAAAATTAGAAAAACTTCTTTACAAAAGTTTTATGCACCAACATTACCTGATTTTGTGGATTTTTTTTCGAATTTTTTGAGAACTTTCAAAAAAAAAGTTTCTTTTTATCTTACACGAAGTATTTGTCTTTTTAATATTTTAACCTTCATCTACTTTGTTATATGAGTATTTTCTAACTTGTTTTTTAAAGGACCAAGTTAAAAAAAAAGAAAAAAGGTTTTAGTTTATTTGTTCCCCCCCCAAAATTAAAAACATTGATGACACCTTTTTTAAAAAGACTATAGTCATTGAATAGTCTTTATATTAAGCCCCATAACTTTTGACTGATAATTATAATTATAAGTATATACAAAAGGCAGACGCACCGGCATTTAATGCTGTGACCCGACCCGTCCTTTTTTGGGCTTTTTTTTTTTTTTTTTTTTTCCTTTCTTTCTTTCTTTACATTGAATTTTTTTTAAACTTTTTTTTTCTCAAAAACTTTTTAAAATAAGACTTTACTCTTTTTTTTCTCGGAATACCCTCTCGCGCTGTTTGAGTCATCGGTCTGTTTTTTTATGAATAAACCTTTAAGTTTCCTCAAACCTCGCGCTCCGCTAATTGTCCCTTTTTTTTTCTAAAAAAATTTTTAAAATAAAAGTTTCCTTATTTTTTTCTCGAAATACCCTCTCGCACTGTCGGAGCCATCGGTCTGTTTTTTTATGAATATTTTTTTTTAACAGTTAATTTTTTTTTTACCATTTTTTTTCCCCTTTTCTCCCTCAAAAAGTTTTTAAAATTAAACTTTCCTTTTTTTTCCTTCGGAATACCCTCTCGCACTTTTTTAGTCATCGGTCTGGTATATATACAAAAGGCAGCCTACCCGCCCCCCCAAAAATTTAATGCAACCCGACTTTTTTGACCCCGTATTTAATGACCTCTTTTTTTTTTTTTTTTTTTTTCTTCTTGACATTGACTTTTTTTTTTACCTTTTTTTAACCTTTTTTTTCCTCGAAAACTTTTTAAAATAAAACTTTACTTTTTTCCCCTCGGAATACCCTCTCGCATGCATTAAATGGCCTTTTGCATTTAGTGTGCATTAAATGCACCGGGTTGGCCGGGGTGCATTTACTATGCCGGCTCAACCCTACCCGGTCCGATCGGTTTTTTTTTTTCCTTTAGAAAAAAAAATTTTGTTTTTTTCTTAAATACTCTCTCGCACTTTTTTAGTCATCGGTCTGTTTTTTTTATGAATGTCCGAACATTTTGCATTTTTTTTTAAATTGTTTTTTTGCTTTTTTTTTCAAAATATTCACTCGCACTTTCTGAGTTATCGGTATTGTCGGGTCGACCCGACCCACTCCGCCCCGACCCGTTCCTTTTTTTATTTACGTAATAGCCCCTCAAATATTTACGCAATACCCCCTCGCACTATGTGTTAACTTACGAAAAATACCATCATTTTAATTTTTTTTATAAAATACCCCTTTCTTAGCTCTTGATTATATCTATATATATATATATATATATCTTTGTTATGAGTTTTTCTAACTTGTGTTCTAAAGGGCACAAGTTAAAAAGGGTTTCAATGCATGTGTGACACCTTTTTAATGACTAGTAGTCATTGAATGGTTTTTATATTAAGCCCCGTAACTTTTTATGGGTCATTTAAAAGATAACATGAACACCCTCTTTAACATGTGACCCTGAAACGCAAGTTTAAAAATTATTTGTTATATTTATTACCGAGTCGCCTCTGAATATCTTCCACAAGTCTCTTTGTGTTCCCAAAACCCAATTAGTGGTATTTGGTAGGATTGTACGGCAAATGACTTGAGCATGACATGAATGCATGGAACATTGAAACTCCTTTACATTTTTTGTTTCTTATATTCAAAACCCTATACCTAACTGCTTTCACAAACTAAAATTTGTGGTAAACCTTTCCTTACAAAAGCTTGACAAACATGAGAGTATTCTTAATATTGAACTACAATGATTCTTTAAATCTATTAGTCACATTACATGTCAAACTAGTTCATTGAGGTTGTATACACTCTTCTTGAGTTCTTATTAGCCTCAAACGATATGATAGTAGTAAATCGAAAGACTTGTATCTAGTAATGCCTGATGCTATAATATCAACTTTCAGTACTCCATAAAACTTAACGGCGAGGTCTCAAGTTTTCATGTAACATATGCACGATCCCCCCACGAGGCAGTTTGACCTAAAAAATGACAACTAAGAGATGAAGAAGAGCTTTTATCAATGTGAAAGTACTAACCTAAAGATTACTTTTAAGAAAATGTATGGCCAAGCTGATAACATAGGCCAACTACTTAGGTATCGATTTCTTTTTCATGGATATAGATAAAGCTATATAAATTAACGACCAGTAGAGAAAAGGATAGAGATCTCGGTTCGTCTGTTAAGGTAACTTGATAAAGATCTGATTATAAATTAGAGAAAACTATTGTTATGTAACCTTTTATGAATTTGCATGAAGTAGGCAAGGTTCTGTTTAAGTGGGTTACTCAATAACAAAAGGATACCACCAAATAGAACAAGAATGCTAAAGCATGCAACTTGACATGAGGGAAACAGCAAAGCATACTAGTGGCCATCCTATATATGCTTGGATTTCAATTCATGGAAACCCTTCTTTATTAGTTCATAAATACCAAAGATTCATACCCTAAATTCGTTTCATTTTTGGTAACATTATCCAATTTGTACTTAGTTGGGTGACCATCGACCTGGATCGCAAAATGGATGCCGCGTTTTCTGACCACTATGATTCTGGCTAATGACGACGACCTTTCTTGACACTGCGAAAACTTGAACTGAAAAATTCTCCCATCTATTGAATATATAAACTCGTTTTAATTAGTAAGAATGATCGTCTAGGGAAAATCTTAACCATGAAAACTATACCTCGAGAACGCCTTCATATTTAGATATGATCTAATGGGAAAGAATAAAACGAAAATGTACACTCAGTTATCATGTAATTTTTTTGAAACGTATCACTGAACTAGAATCCCTTTGATCCTCAACTATACTATCATATGATGATCGTCTTATGATCCATTAGTATTTGGATATTCAATATACACTCGAATGACATTCTAGGACCACCATATATGAAACTTGTGTCTAAGAACTGAACCACACTAACTTAATAGTGTTATACGGAATCATTTATACATATCAGAGGTGAATCAAGATGCATGTACAGTAGTACTACAGTTGAGTTGTTTCCCATTCAAAATACATACAACTTGCCATATCCTTCATGAGTGCAATCAGCAGTACGACAAAAAAATCTTCGACATTTTCATTTCGTTTTAAGGAGTTGTGAACCATTCAAGTGAACAGGCATGCTAATTCTTTGGTGTTTTGGATTGCATGCGTTTAGTGGTTGGAAATTCTTGGTCTAGGCCGGCTACTTGCCCACTTCACCGCACAAATATCTCATATTGTCTCACAGAACAACTTGCAGGCATGTTTCCAGTTTGTTGCATAATGTGACACATCACGAAAACAATAACACATTGATGACAGAGGTCCTCAAAATTACAACAGATGTCTTCTAACTGCTAACGATGGTTTTATTTTTTACAAGTAGGCCAAAAAAAAGTTAAAACTAGAGACATTGTGAGATATTTGCGCAGAGGAGCTTAGACCTGTCGCGCAGCCCATATAGTTTGTAAGTTATAACCTTTTGGCATTGACCTTCTCTCCAACTCGCTTGCTATGATCCCACTACTACATAAAAATATCAGCTAACTCGTCAATCTAATCAGTACCAAGATGTCTCGTCGACATGTTGTTTGTACACACACGTTAATAAAGTTAACGAAGTGTTACAAATCATCCACCAACACCAGTGCAATTAGTCTCCTGTTTAGGGGGTTTTGGTATGTTTTCCACTCTGGTCCTTTATGCCCACTTGGGTTAGTTTTCCCTTTGGGTGTATGCTACTTTCTTTCAGGTCCAGCATGCTCTCATTCCCTATCTCAGGTATCATACCAGAACAACGTTTTATAGGAATACTTCACAAAATATATATACCCAATAAGCTAGCTCAAAGTACTACCTTTGATGTCATTTAAGTAACAAAATACATTTCAGAATACTTTAACACAACAGTCCTCACAATTAGACGTATATTTATAAATGATAAATATGGTCACAGTATCGGTAGACTTACTTTCTTAAATACCAGTATGATAAACAAACTTTCAAATGTATAATACCGAGACAAAATTTGTAAGTATGTTTATCATATTGTGACACCAAAATGATCATGTTTATAATTTATCGACTTTACCCATATACCACGTACCTAGCACTCTAGAAGTACTACTTTGTACATAGGAAAATATGGTTAACTTTTATATCTACTTTACCACCCATACGTCGGGTTTTCCACATGTAGAGGTAAAAGGCAAAGATCAGTAGAGTGCTGCTGGGTGTAATCACGAGTTCCAGGTACCGCACCAGTGGACCACCTCAAAAATTCATTACCTGTAAAACAATAATGTGCAAAAGCCAGCCCTCCCTCGATAGTGTCAGATAAATTCAGAACTGGATTTGACTTCTTGGCAAATCCAATACTTAGTATCTTGTCAAGTTCAGAATACTCCATAAACCGTTGAGTAGCAGCTTCCCATGAAAGGTTGAACCGCTGGTCAGGTGTAAGAGGGTGTGGCTCACTTTCCATAGCTAATTTCACCTTTTTTACAAAGTCTTGCGGTGAATTATAAGTTAGACAATTAGGAAACGACATAAAGAAATCGTTTGATGGGTGGTCTGCACAAACTACAAATTTTCCCATTGCAAGTGCCTCAGCTGTTGCTGTACAGAGCACGTCACTCACACTCGGGTTTATGAACACTTTATAACTGCAAGAATATAATACAAATATAATATAAGCAATCAGGAATGTTTTTTTGTTCCTTATTCTGATATGATCCTGCATATTATTATTAATTAATTAGTTTATTTAGTTTCCTTAATTATATTATCTTAGTCAACAAGTTAAGTCTTATATTATAAATAGGGCATTAGGATTGTAATTCTTATCATGTTGAATGTTGAATATTATTAATGGTTTAGTTATTTAGTATCCTTATTGGGAGAGCTTAATACACTATTATTGGAACATAAGTTTTACCTATGAAGAGAATCATCAGCATGGTCTCGACCTTTCATGAAGTTCATGTTTAAATCTAACTTTACGGCAGCACTTTGTACTTCATGCGCATCCTCCCCGTTACCGTATACATCAAGTTTGAAGCCATTAAGATCTTTCTTTTGTTTCGCCAATAAATCTATTAACTCTCGATATCCCTTGGCCCAAACCATCTTGCCCAAAAAATAAGCCCCTTTTGAGAATGATACCTGCCCGTTTTCCCTTTCTGCAGCCATTCTTTCCCCAATTGTTAAAAACTTTGGGTTCACACCGTGAACATTACATATTACAGACTTTGGTAAATCTTGGGTTGCAGCAGAAAGGCGGAGAACCTAAACAGAAAATACTAAAGTTAGGTCGTTACATTATGACAACATTAGCTATCTTCTAGATCAAAAAGATGATACATATAGAACATTAAGAAGTGTCTGGATGTGTGTTTTGTACGTGATTATATGAATCTTAATTATCGGCTTCAATAAAACGATGTTTGAACAATCTTGTAAAGTGCCAAATTTGGTTTATTACAGGCAAATTGATAACTTTATTTAATTCTGGATAATCAGTTTTCTTGCAGCTCGTGTGAAACTGGTTATATAACCGTTACATAATGAGTATATCAGAAGTAGATTTTTTTATGCAAACATTATAAACTGACTATTCAGACTTCAAGTCGTAAATATCAGATAATTAGTTATATAAACGCATACTCAAACACCATTGACTTTGTACCTTGTCACAATGCACTCTTGTCACCAAATTGTTAATGTGCTTCACAAAAAAGGCTTGGAGAGCTCCGTTCTTTTCCCTCTTAATATACTCCAAGTAATTCGTGTGGACGATACCAACAACATGATTAAATTTCCTAGTCCAACGATTACCATGATGATACCAATTCAGATGTTCTGGTTCTTCAAGGATGGCAATATCGGCTTCTTTTGATGAGATGAATTTCGAAGTGTCTCCAGCAGGCATGATACTACGTCTTTCTTTTTGAAACTAGATTGTGAAAGATTATGCATAATTTCAGTACAAATTAAGCTTCGACAAACCAAGAGGTGGAAAAATAGGTGGTCCAATGTTGGGTCAAAACGGGTTCGGGTCAAAACAGGCCATTCCTATAAAACGGGTCTGTGTCGGGTAGGGTTGTCGGAAATCTTTTTCATGCTTAATATTAAATTATATAATATGAAATTTCATTATTTGTTATTATTTTAATGATTTTAGCTTTTATATTTATATTTCTTTGTCACAAACTTATCAAATTACTGAAAATTAGTGACAAGATGGTCGGGTTGGGTAATAGCTCGAGATGGGTCATATTTAGTATGGGCTGAAATGGGTCGGTTCAAATTCTGTTGACCCCTTAACACACTTTTAGCCATCTGCATTTAGTATCACAAAAGAAGAATTACTAGAATAAGAATCTTAAAATATACTTGGGCAAGTTTCAACCGGTTTAGCCCATTTGACCCGTTTTCCACCTCTATTAAAAACGGTATAGAAGAACTACCTTTCCGGGATAGAAGGAAATCTTGAAATCAGTCTTGAAACCGACTCTTTCCTCAAGCCAATTGCGAATATAAACTTCTTGTTCTTCTGGTGAAGTGAACGTAATATTGTCTGGATAAACTAATTCTTGATCTCCTCTGGTGAGCCAAGGAACCAATAATGTGATATTCTGTTTTTTCAGTTTTGCTAAATATGCTGCTCGAAACAATGGATTAACAGCCGTACCGGTCATCCATGGTAGACTAGCAGTTGTGACAATGGCCACATGCCTTTTTCCATCAAGCATCTCATGCTTACTAGGCTCAGTCCATAATCCACCTTCACGATGGTGTCCTGTACTTTGAAGTACACTTGCTATTCTTAAATCGAGTTCATCGTTTATGGCATCATTAGGAAGTGGGGTTAACGAAATTTGATTTTTCCTTCTGCTGCATAATCTTTCCACTATCTTGTCGGAGACATCTGGCCATACACCAAAACATATGTTTAAGATGGTGATCTTGAAGTGTTGTTAAGGTTTACACGAAATGAACTTTGATTACCTTTTTTAACACCCAAGTGATTTAAAATGGGCCCAGATTGCCTAACCAAGTTTGCAAGAAGTTCAGAGAGATTTAGTGGTGGAACGTCCTGAGACATAGATAGTTAGAAATTAAAAACCTACTCCAAGTCCAAGAAGAAAAGCAATTCTTGTTACAAAAAGAGTCTGAAGGGGTGTTTCAATATTCTTTTTGAAAGTCATTATGTGATACGATAGATCAGAATCAGATAATTAACTGTATAAGAATAACTGCTTATATTCGCTTAAGCTGCACATGGTAGGAAATTGATTAGTTGGTAATATCGGATGAATGTTTCAAAGCGCAAATCCAAACACCTCGTTATAGGTCTAAATAGCACACAAGGGTTCACACACACACACACACAAAAAAGTAATTAGCATAACTAGGAGTTTATCATACGTATTTATTATTTAATACATTCCATCTCTGCTACTTAAGTTTAATAGCATCATATATGCATCTGATATAAGCACATTGTCAATATGAAAGTATAACGATTTGTTGATAGGAAGATGCCAAAATAATGCAAGTGATTTTACAGACCGGTACTAAATTCATACCGTTACATCGTCAGTTTCCTTGCAAATTCTCTTCTGCAATATACAAAGAAAGATAAGAAACTGAGTGGTGTTACTTCAAATAAAATATAATTACAACTCCAATTTGCAATAAACAACTACTAGAACATTAAACAAATCTAGCATCCTGTTGTCAAGTTATAATAATATACTAAGTAGATTTCATGGACTTTTTAGACATTATATAATATCACTGAATCTATATTACAGCTTAAGTACCATTAAAACTGTGACGTCGACTCTGATATATACACTCATTTGAATGGGGGAGCTATCTAACGTCAGATATTAACATTCTTTCCTTAATCTGGTTGTACCTGACACTTTAATAAGATGTGTTTTGGCCCACGTATCAGGGAGCGTTTGGCATTGAGCAATGTACCAAACACCCCCTTTGCTATACACTTGAACAGTTTTTTTTCTTTTGGTAACCATGGTATCTAACCATTTGGTCGATTAATCTACGTGATTTGAGCCCAACGCCACACATATACAAACCATGTAAAGCCCTCCCCACTTTTGGGAAGGTTGGCGAGCCTCATATAGGCAGAACCTATTGCATTTTTCACCCATGGGCCACAAAAATATACGAGTAATAGGTTAGAAATAAGCAATCTAAGATGGTATAAGCAAATAAGCATGTAATATAAGCACTTCAAGAAATAGGTTTTGGATTCGCTTATGGTGTAAAAAAAATACTATAAGACCCGAAAAGAGAATAAATAGTTAGAAAAGATAATCAAGGGTTTCTTACATTTAAGCTTATATACAAAAGTAAAAAAAAAAAACACAAAGAGGATGATTTTTTGCTTTTTCTTTTATTTTTCCATCCAAACACTTTCTGCAAATAAGCAAACAAGTTGCTTATTTCGCATTGAATTAAATTTATCTTTTACTCTCATATATAACAGGAAACTTCTATCAAATTATTGTTCTTACATGTATCATTACATTTTTTACAAAATAAACAAATCAAAACACTCCGGTAGTTCAGCTAGTAGTGTGAAACTAAGTCTCTTAGCCGAAATAAACAGCAACACGAGAAACTGAAGCTTCATTTGTTCAGCCCTAATGAAAGCCTCCCTTTCTTGTGAAACCAACACACTGCACCATCCACGAAGAAACGCTACCCTGAGTACTTTTATATTTTAAACCACCATCAGAATGACCGAGTGATATTATAAGAAACCTGATGATGTCCTCACAAGACGTCTAGAGTCTAGACTCTAGAGTTCAAAACTCAATAGTTACACATTTTAGGGTAGCCAATGAAAGGGTCGGAAACAGGAACACCCGTGTTAGAGCACTAGGTGCCCATGAGCCATAGGGCTCGTTTTATAGCAAAAAGTGATGTTACCTCGGCTCTTTTCCCCTATAACTCACAACCTTTAATTTAACTAAAAACATTCTTCCTCTGTCACTCATGTTATAGGACCCCCTTGCCCCTAGGGTCGTGTTATAGCCTTATACGGCTATAACGCGCCCTATAACTTAGCACACCGTGTGCTCTTATTGGTTAACATAAAAATAAAAAAAACCTCATCCATTTACCCGTATACATTTTTAAATAAGCAAACCCAAAACAGCCTCAAATAAACACATAATAAGCACTTATGATCGAATACAAAAACTCAGCAAAGTAGAGTTAACCTTAACTAAAAACCTTGCACCCTTATTGGGTTGCAACTGTCTGATAAACTCAGTCTCAGCCTCAAACCTCCTTGAATAAGCTAGTAATGTTTTAGCTCTATCTTTCATCAACTTAATATCTGCTTCTGTTGAGCTTTTCACTTTGGATATGAATGATGATATTGCTTTTTCAGCTGTTGATGAAGATTCTGGTGGCCGAGTGTTTAACATCGGAAAATGTTGGGACGATATGAATGATGATATGTTTTTTTTTTTTTTTTTTTGTGTCACGTTTTTTAATCGATTGTTGGGATGTTTTCCTTTTTTTATGTTTTGATTTGCGACATGTTTTCGATGTTTTTGTTGGTGATGTGGCGACTTTTTAGTGGGGATTATTCACATGGAGAGTTTTGTACGAATACTTTGACTTAGGGCTCACCATATGGGACCGTCGATAGGATAGGATCGAGAAATCCGACCGATTGAATCAAATCAAACATATTTTGGTTCGTTTCGGTATTTGATTCGGTCGGTTCGGTCTTAAAAAAACTTGACGATTATGCTTTGTTGGATCGGACCGAATCGTTTCGGTCCGGTCATAGGTTCGACATTTTGGGCAAACTCGGTTTCAATCCGGTCCGATCTTATGGTTCGTTTGATTTGTAAATGAGTTTAGGATTAAAATTTATTTTTGTTTAAGATTTAGGGTGCGTTTGATTTGTAAGCGGGTTTGAATTTTGATTTGGATTTGAGAAATGTTTGAAAATAAATAAGGAGAGACAAAATTAATTATTATTTTAAAAAATTATATATATTATATAAATTAATTAATATGAAATACAGTTTTTTTAACAAAAAAATAAAAGTAAAATAAATGATCAAGTTGGATTTGTGTGGATGAGAAATTTTTAAAAATAAAAAATATATATTTGATCATAATCTATTATACTAAAAGATTCAGCCCTTTAATTTAATGGGGCTGTATCTTTAAATGCTTCCAACCGAAAATCGAACTCCTCTCTTCCTCACAGAAACAGTCCCTTAATTTATTGGGGCAGTATTCATTAATAATTTACATTCATTCTGCTACAGCCAAAGCAGACGAACCATCCTGGATTAAAAGCTTGCATTCATTTTGTGACATTCATTCTTCAGTTACATTCAAAGATGAAGAAGATCAAGTGTCTCAGCGGTTTTGACTGCCCTTATTGGAAGTGGAATTACAGCCCGAGCCTTTAACCCCACACCCCCAAGGAATACAAAAGATCTTAAATCTATAAATGAGCAATCCTTTATCTCCCCACACATTCTGACTGATCTTAAAGCCCTAAAAAATTAAGACTCAACAAGATGAGGAAGATGGGAACCAGAGCATTCCCACGAATTCAACATTCTTTGTTGTTTAGTTTATGTGGAATTTGAGATCCATAGAAACCAACTGTCAGATTTTTAAGCTTTATTTCAATGTTTAAATTTTCAGATTGAGGTTTTTATTTTTCTAGCTTTTGTATTCCCAAGATTTGAACTCTCATTTGCTATTTTTGTTTTTAATTTCCAGCGTTGTTTGTTTTAATTTTATTGTTGTTTATCTTAATAGTTTTTGTCAAAGTGCTTATTATCAAACAAAAATAATTTGAGGATTCACTATTTGTTATAAAATAGTTAGCTTTGATGTTTGGGTAGATTATTGTTAACGCCTAATTTTTTGGTTTTCAGGTTGTGGACTTTTTTTTTACTTTCGCATTTTTCAGGTTGCGTGACGAGATGGAGATGGAGAAGAAGAATTATCATAATGACAGCTTTTGTAACGTAAGTTCAGTGTGTTAATTATAGTAGGATTGAGCGTATTAACGTAACGTTGTGTTTCCAATGGGTCAAACAGGTTAACAAAAAAGTTTCTAATTCCTTCATAATGGCAAAAAGTTTCATATATGAAAGTCTAGAAACCTCACGAGTGTAGCTTTGAGTGAGTATTTGAGATTTTCCAGAAACATGTCACTGAGTTAGAATGCTGTAGGGTGCAATTCCTTGGGGGGCATGCACAATCTGGCAGTACATGATCGATGGGGGCCGAGTTATCTATTTGGCTCCATGGGTCCGAGAGGATTGTATGTTGAGGTTTACATTAAATCAATTCATACATTCTCATTTCAGCGAACTGGCATGAACTTTGAGTTCAAAGCTGATGCAAGTTCACTTTCATAACAAATAATGAGTTGACCACATTAATCATGTTTTTTAATTTTGATTTTTGTCAAATTCATTGTCTAAACCCAAATTTGAGTAATTAGCTTAGCATTTGTCTAAACATATTGCTTAACAATGGTATTCAGTAATCTCAGTTTTTTAATACTCTTTAAAAGATCCACACTTTCTTGCAACCAAAGGTAAGCCGACGGTAACTAAGTTGCAGAGCAACATCTTCTGTAATTAGGGGTTATCCAGTCCAACACATTTGAATCAAAAAGTTATTCGATTTTTCTCTTATTGCCGAGTACCCACATAATACCAAGCTGATGCAGTCGCTATGAAAGTTAAAATCATATTCAACAGCAATGACAAGAAACAAGATATAAACATTGAATTCACGTTATTCTGAGATGTGGGATCAGACAGTTGCAGCATATACCATGTAGCACATATAAAGGGTATGCGGGTTGCGAGATCACCACCCAAACCTCCCTTCGTTGATTTACGTGATACTGATAATCTGATTAGCTAAGTAAAGTTGATGTGGGTAAGCTTTTAATCACATTTTAACCGGAAAGTATCAATCTTTACATATCTTTTTTTTCTTTTTTAGTTCTGTGCTGGGTTACATATTTGGAAAAAACTGATGTTATGCTTATGCTCATTGATTTTAAATACTGACTACTAGTTTTTTGCTTTATGCGGTTTACTTTGGTATTTTTTGGTGCTCTCTTTTTGGTGTAAGATCCATGTTGAGATGAAGAGTAGAATTTTTGCGGAATAAATAGTCGCCATAGTTTGTACCCAACTGATTTCTAATATTATAAAAAAAACCTCAGTAGGTCGGATATAGGAAATGGAAAATCTCACATAAATAAAAGTTAGTTATAGTAAATTGGACAGCGCACAGGTTGAGTAACGGGTGAAACAATTTTTTTTCATATTAATCAATAGATATAAAAGTATACGTGCATAGCTATATATATGGATGATATTGTTGTATATTACTCCATCTATTACGAAAAAATATAAAATGGTGAAATTATCGTATTTTTCATAGTCACCGGTTGATAGTAAAATGGACAGTGCACGGGTTCAGTAACGGGTCAAAACATTGTTTTAGTGTTGGTTGGGTTAACCTAAACCCTTTTTGTCCAATCTATAAAAACTATGGAGTATATTAGTATTATTGCAATAATCCAATCATTTTAAACAAAGCATATTATAGGTTGTATGCATCTAGCCATTTACAATACAATTTGAGTAACTTTCGACCCAGAGGACCCGTTTACTTTTAAGTCTGATTCGTTTCAACTTACATATTTAATCCGTAAGATAAAAGATAACCTAAACCTGCTGCTAACTACAGGAGTGATTACTATGTCCATGTGCACATACCCTTGGATTCTCCCATTGCGACCAGTTTTTAAACAAGATATACAAGTTCAGCAAGCAGCACCCAGTGGACCCAACCCTAAGCCCGAGTTATGCTATCAAATTGCAGCAACGGTGTCCAAAGAAATTTGACCCACATTCAGTTATACCCGTGGATCCCAACACAATAAGAACTTTTGCCAACATGTACTATAAAAATATGCGGAATAGACAAGGACTTCTAACTTCTGACGAGGTTCTCTTCACTGACACGAGGTCAAAACAGACTGATATCATGGGCTAACAGCCCAAAAGATTTCAGTGACGCGTTCATCAAAGCTATGACTAAACTAGGCCGGGTTGGTGTCAAGACAGGCCAAAATGGGAATATCAGGCGAGATTGTTATGCTTTTAACTGAAATCAAATCCAAGTTGGTATGATTGGGATGATTATACTCTTCTTTATACGTCAATGAATAGATATAAAAATATATGTGCATAGCTAATGGCTATGGATGATATTGTATATCACTTCATCTGTTACGAAAAGATATGAAACATTTATGTATCTAACTACTGGGTGATAATAACACCAAAAAAATGTCTGAGGGAACACCATCCACATTACGATTAAGCTTACATGTAGAATTGTAGATATGTAAATATTATTTGACATTGGTCCAACATATATTTCACGAGAAAAAGTTTAAAAAATCACTTAATTATTACTATTCCTTTCTTAAGGCTTATTTTGAAGTAGCCTGAATCATTATGCAATAAACACTTAGATACAACCCGTGTGCATCGCACGGGTTTGCATGTTCAACAACGCATCTAAACATTACACGGCCAATTCTCAAAGTATACACAATCAGACTAACGCATCAACATTCTAACAAAATCATTATGCAAGCAACCACATGAGAAAAAAAATTGACACAAGCCGTGTGCATCGCACGGGTCTGCATGCCTCGTGTATGTAAAAGATGAGTGGTCCTCAAGTACCATACATAACTGTAATTGAGGTTTTGATGTTAATTCTGCAATTAATATGCGTCATGAGAGTATATTTTCTCTTTTAATATTTGTACAAGCAACTTATATTTTTCAACCAATTCATTTTTGATATTGGATTGGAAGCTACACATATATTT
>BQNB010048977.1:8232-23159 GCA_026074375.1 Tanacetum coccineum | reverse complement strand
AATAATTATTTACGACAAATAAAATTTTAATTGTCGACGTTCGCTCACACGAATTTATAAAATATTAATTATGACGTCGAATTCGCGATCGTCATACACGTCGTGAAACTCGGGTTGTTACATTCCACCCACCTTAAGGGAACGCCGTCCCGGTGCTCGTCCTTTCTTACTCGCCTTGATTTCTCTTACGGTGAGAAAGCTTTCTTACGATTGGACGGTCTCACGTGCTCGAATGCAATATCACTCGATATAATACTCGCTCCGACTATTCCGGATGGAAAGTCAACGAAGCAAATGGTAATTATACTAACAAGATAAAAAAACAATCATGGAGGCTCTTATTATAAGAGGCAAAACATGTCACGTAAATATACTCGACAAAAGCCGAATCATGTCATTTCTAACTTTTATAGTCGCACTCATTATAAGAAACAATATACGTCACAGAATTATGTCCGACTAAAATAATTATTACTTCGTTCTCACGAAAAAATTTTCTATTACGGATGATCAATCCAAACTTAGTTGGGGATCATAAAAACTTACAAAATCAAGCGCACCTTGTTTATCAAAACCAAGGCCGAACTTACGTCGTTATCCAAGACCAAAACGTACGTCAATGATCAATTACGGAAATATACCAATATTCGAAACCAAAAATATACTTCATTACTAAAAATCCAAAACATACGTCGCTAACTAAAACCAAGATAGACGTCAATAATCAAATTCGATATATATAATTATATCATTATCCAAATTAAAATACTCATCATTATTCAAAACCAAAATACACATGTCGCCCTTCCGGTCTTGTTCAACAATGCCTCACTGGTTACGAAAAATAATTCGAAACACATTAGATCTCCTAATTATCTTACGATATTGTTACACATGCCCACATAATCACATAAGTACCTATTGTACGCTCGCCATCTTTTACATGATGACTCGATGAATTGGCCTCATACAAAGGCATTCATCACGCCCACTTTCAACCAAGCATTGGCGATTATTATCACATATCGTATTCGCTTTCCTTTGGAGCTTTTGGCATAATTATTCATTCTAACACTTAGATTTATACCCCTCCGGTCACATTTTCCTCATCGTACCGAGCTTGCCACAAAGTCAAGCCACCTCGACGATAATTCCAACATAAACACGGCTAATTCTAATTAGTCTACACTCACTCTCATGGGTACTTCAAGCCACAATCGTCAACAAGACTTTCGGCGATGACCACCCACCTAATTACGTCCTAAATTCTCACTTGGGCGATTATACCCATTTACTTACAACCTAAACTGCATTACTGGCCACGTAAAAGTGACATGAACGCTCACTACCATTTAAAGCACATAACACATATAGCACATATTCCACATAATTCGGCGGCGACAATCCCGCTACAACACATAATGTCAAATGACAAATCAAAATCAATTAAGAAAACAATGAGCATCATGGACTTATTGCTCGTTCGACGAAAATAAAAAATTTCAACGTTTCTTCATGGCGACTAGCATCATTGGCTTGGTCCCATCTCATCGCGTAGCATCATTGATGAATCAAATCATCAAGTCGAAATACTCACACTCCTAATTCAATACCGCTCGACTTAAGACGTTGGCTATTTTGGTTGTTCCTCCAGTAATGGAAACGGGCGTTACCATTTAGCTAGAATCTCAATCAATTCGCCACACTTTACGCCCTCGAGTTGTCACGTCTCGGAGTAAGGTCCACTACACTTAACCGTAGGTCAAGTATCGTATAGTGTCTCATTAAAATCCTTGACGTCATCATGTATATTTGCGACTATACTACCACTACACTCCATTTCGGGGAAAGAAGTCTTCTTCACGGCCATCAGTTGATACATTTAAGGCGTCATACATCCAATGTAGGAGAGGTCTTCTCTATTTCTCACTTTCATCCTCGGGACTAACCATCTCAGCTTCCACCCTCCTTATGAATCTTTACATCTCCAAGAAGATTCCTTCTCAGTGTCGCTATCAGGTTCACACCCTTGATAGCTCAAATCTATCATTGCTTACTAGCACACCGACTATACTTGGTCTTGACACGTCTTCATAACAATCACCGCTCCTAGATACTATGAACTAAACATCACTCCCTTCTAGACATACTCGTTCCGAATAATACCGTAGGTATTTCTGCTTCGGAACGACTCGGTCATAAATGACCTCGCATATAGACCTCACTCCATGCAAGTCATAAGAAACTAGAGTTACTTGCATAAGAATCCGTAATAGGGTAAAAATATTTTCTCCTTCCGTAAGCTTGGCCCAAACATTTATCTCAATTACTGGTATGTGCTTAATTACATACCTAGGAAAACGTGCCTAAAAGACTAAAAACATACCAAAAATACATTGTATTTGTGTGTTTTGCATTTATATTGTGCAGGTAACGGATATCTAAGAAAAGGACAAAAATGAAGCTAAAAAACGACAAAACCGAGCAAGAAATGGAAAGAGCGTGAAAAGTCAAAAAGTCAAAGTCAAAAGTCAACCAAAAAGTCAACCCCGACAAAGTCAAAGTCAAAGCCAAAGCCGATATCGATGAAATACTTAATGGGGCCCACCAGTAACCCATCTAATTGGGTCGGTCAGCCATTAATGCATCTATGGAAGACTTAAAAGCTAAAAAGGCCCCATCCCTTTTATTTTATACTCTCCCCAAAACCCCTATACTAGGCCCAAAACACATTTAATAGGGTTAAGCTCAAAACCCTTAACTGTTTACCCCCGTTAGTCCCTTTAAAGACTATGGGTGGCAAACCCACTATACTACCCTCAAGACTCAAACCTGCCAACCCCACAAACTCTTTTACCCCCACTACACACAACACCACCTCAGGATTGTGGGTGGAAACAAAACATATATAAGTTGAGGCCAAAGTTTTGCCAAAAAAAATCACCCAAAATCTTACCCTGCTCACCCAAAAACACCAAATTTTCCCGCCAAGCATAAAAACCAACACTATTCACCCATCACTTTCCTTCACCCTGCAACTACAAACCAAAACATCCCTCTTTTTCCCCCCCCCCATTAATACCCTTACCCCAATAACATCCCAAATCCACCTTGGCAATCCTTTGTATCCCCATTCGTTGAAGAAAAGAGACAAATGATCAATGGCTCAAATCATAGACCTTGGGCTCAAAGCAAGATTAAGGGCCAGTATGAGATTTTTTATGCCTCTCACAACAAAAGCACAAGAAACACAAAGAGAAGGCCACATGGACTATAAAAGTGAAGAAGCACACATTGAAGAATCTATCTAGAAGTGTGTAATCTAGTTTTAAATTTACTTTTTAATGCTTTCATTTATGTTTTATCAGTCTTTTAATTTAAATTTCCAACTTTGTACTCAATTTTTAAGTTAATGCAATTTAAGTTTTCAAGTTTTTAAAATTTGTCTACTTTTCAAGTTTTATGCATTCATGCTCTCTTGTGTTTAAACACTTTTCTATAAGCTCTCACAAGCTTATAGAAGCTGTTTAAACTCATATTAAGCTTCTTCATAGCTTGTTGTGAGTATACTGTTTCATTAAAGAAAATTAGAAATTTTGAGCTTTTGGAAGATAAGCTTAAAAAGGATGAGCTTATGGGGTTTAAAAAAGTTTTGCTTATTATGGTAAGAGCTATAGGGGATAAAGGAACTGAATTTGGTGAGCTAATAGTTCCTAACATAAAGCATATGGACCCTTTTGTAAGTTGCAAAATTTCAATTTCATGCCGTTTTATGCTTATTTTTAGCTTATTAATTGCTTATTTATGCCTTAATGAGCTTAATTTGATCTTACTTATTCTATATTTGATCAATTTTATGCAAGTTCATGCTTTTTTTAAAACTTATTTTTCAATGTTTTAAGATTTAAGGGGTCTGTTTTGGGTTAACCACTGTTTTTGGTATATAAACAGATTTTTGGTCATTCAAAGTCCACAAATCCAATTTCAAATCATTAAATATTAATGTTTAAGCAAGTTTTTACAAGTTATTTAAACAACGTTTGGGTTGTCCGGTTCGTGTCGAAATCTACATTTTTGAAGATTTTCTTGTAAGTTTTCAAATTTAAATTTCGTTTGTCTTTTTGGGTTTATTTTGATGCATAGATGTTAGTTGTACAAGTTAATCGTTGTGAAAATCGATTTTTGGAAACGAAACGAAAGAAAAAAGGGTGTTTGGTTCGTGTGGTATGAAAAGGAAAAAAAGGTTTTTGTAGTTTTGATGTTGTGGTCATGATGGTTGAATAATATATGATGCTAGAATGCTTATTTTTGATAGTAGCTTGTATAGCTTATTCGGGCTTATTTTTAAGCTATTTCTTGGCTTATAGGCCATGAATGGATTCCCAAAATCACTAGGAAAGTGATTTTGATTATTTTGTGTTATGGCGTATGTTGTGGACTATTTTTGAGGCTTATGGTAGTAACCAAAAGCGATACGTAGCTTATTAGCTTATTTTCAAGCTTAATATACGTATTTTTGAGCTATTGGACTCACGGCCCAATAAGTCTATTTAAGCCGCGGCTTAATGGGAGGGCTTATTGTGGTCCGGATTATTTTTCTACTTATTGGTATAAGCTTATGTATGTAAATGGACCTTAGTTTTGGACTTGAATTGTATTTTTGGACTATAAATACTTAATAGACACCTTATTGGGCCCGTAAAGCCCAATAAGCGATATTTAGTCGTTATGAGAGTTTTGACGGACTTTTGAAAGTGAAAATGTATTTACGAAGTGATATTAAACGATATTTTAGGAAAAACGTTTTAGTAAACGTATGAGATTGAGATTTTAGAATTTTGTCCAAAAGTGTTGAATTTATGAAAAGTGTTGATAATAAGGTTTGAAACCTTGGAAAACGTTGATGAGCGTACGGGTCATGTCGAAATTTCGTAAAAAGTTTATACTTAGAAATTTTCCTAAAAACATGATTTTTGATTTTTAAATAATAAAATATTATTTAATTATTTTATTTATTTAATAAATTCACTAAAAGACGAAAAATATAATTTTTCTCGAAACTTCTCGAATATGTTTACTATGAGTAAACGTTTCAATTTCAACCGTATTATGATTATTTTGAAGTGACTAAGGTTACCGAATGGACTTGTCGAGATATATTTATAATTATTAATTATAAATATTTACTTATATTACTTATCTATTTTCTCTAAATAGTATAAGTATGTATTATCGGGGAATGAGATTGATATGATTGTGGAAATACGTAGTCAACCATCACACCACTAAATTGTTTTGGGTAATTGTACAACGCGTCTAAACTCTATGCATCAAACGTGAAGATTGTTTTGGAATTGGATGATTAAATTGGGACATTAACTGGACTAGGTCGTGTGCGGGCGCGTCCGTGCATTTTGCTTGTATGAATTGAGATTTGTTTGTCTAAGACTTGCTTGGAGGTGAGTTCTCGTAGCCTACTTTTTTACTGTTTAACTGTTTTTCGTTGGGGGAAAATGATACTCAAATGTGTTTTGAAATGTTTTGAATTGATCTGTGCGAAATGTGGTTTTGTTTTTGGGACAAGTTATGTGCTTATGACTGCTATGTGAATATTATGTGTTGTATGATTGTTTAGAGCGGATGGGTACGCCTACCCAGTATTTGTGTGATTATTGGAGCGGATGGGTACGCCTACCCAGGTTTGTGTGTGGTCCTGCCCTAATTTTAGTGCTCCACTGTAGCCTTTAGGTGCGTAGTGACATTATGGATTGGTTGATTAGACGGTGATGCAAGGTTGTTTGCTATATTTACTGGCATATAGCCCTATTGTCTACTGTTGAAATATTGGCACAGCGTTTGGGTTTAAGGTCAAACCTACGAGCTCACCAACATTATTGTTGACGTTTTCGAGTATCATTTTCAGGTGAAGTGAAAGAGGAATAGTTGGGTGATTGTGATAGCAGGCTTAGAAGTATCCCAAGTGGATTTTCATGTGAAGTCTTGCTTTCTTGTTGTTTGATTTTAGTATTGGGATGTTTTGGATTAAGTTTGGATTATGAACCCCTGTGTGAGCATTTGAATAATTGTAAGATATTGTGGATTTTAGTTGCGATTTGGGACATCACTCGAGGTTGATGGTCTTCATAGCACTTAAAGTTTATGCATTGTAGTTTTCTCATTATGGTCTATGTTATTTATTATCATTATGTTGCATTCCCGAGTTTCCATCATTGTCGGGGTGTGACATCTATCGACCTTAAAAACCAGTAATGAAACCATATTTTGACATTGCACAGGAAATTGTCTTCATAACAATAGTAATAAAGTAAACTAGGTTAGACACGTTGTCTCTCTGAATATCTCCTATCCTTTTAATTTATTATTTATGTATTGTATTTGTTTCTATTTATCGTTTCAATTAAAAATCAAAAACCATTTTCGAAACGTGACATTTCAAATTAAAACTAATTACACCTTAGCTCTTGAGACGACCTCGGATTTACCATTCTATACTACCCACGATCGGGTTCTCTGCCCGTTAATGCGTCGTTAGGTAGATCGAGTTTTATAAATTTAAAACTTGATAAAAATATATTTTAAAAGAAAATATGCATCAAGTTTTTGTCGCCGCTGCCGAGGAGCTAAAAATTAGTGGTAATTTGTACTTTTACGATTATGTCTTTTCTCACTTCTATTTATTCTTTAGGTAACATCATGGATGAGGTTGACATTGAAGACCTCACCATTGAACAATATATTATGCTCACACAAGAAAATCAGATACCTAAAAAGGTTGATGATATGACCATCGCAGAATACATGGAATATGAAGAAACAATGAAAAACCAAGATTATGATGAATATCAACCACACTCGACCAAATCCGATGTCCTTACCACATACACGGACCATTTAAGCCCCCATCATAAAACTCTGAGGCAACAATAACCTCAATTCAATAAACCTAAATCTTAAAATCCTCCTACCAACAGTCCGTGTATGAATAACGGTATGAGTTTTCGTCTAAGGAAAGAATACGATCTAATTTCCATTAACATAGGGCCCGTTTGCCCAGAAAGTTTTTTGAAGCCAAGTGAAATGACCAGTTTAACCCTATTTATGAAAGTCGCCAATTTCTTTCCAAAATTTTATCGCTCCACTAAACTAAGTGTATCTCCTAAACTGGGCGCCGCAAAAAGAGTGCCGAACGCAAAAGCCGAAACGACCGCTCAAATCTAAGTTTGTTCAATATCTAGAACTTACAGTTTTACATATTTAGGTGTTGCTATATAAGTTTTTGAACTTATTACTCATTCAAATTCTGGTCTCAATTTTTGACTAGTTTTGCCATTTCGGCGATATCTCATTCGTCGGGCGTCGATATGACTCCATCCGAATTCCTACATGTACCTAAGAGGTTTCTCTACCTCCTAGTCTAATTTCCCAGGTCTTCATAGACCAAAAATATTTTGAAACGTATCCAACAAGCTGCTATCCCAAAGCAGTCCCCAAAGAAATTTTGACAAATTTTTGTAGTTTACGAAAATGAGCGTAATTTGAAATTTATTGATGCTTTTGATGTGAAACCAATTGGAGGTGATAGCCCTAAGAGCCTTCTACAGGTACCTAAATTTTCTTTTGAAAAGTTATTACAAAAATATGGAGTTATACTCCTTTTCCCAACGGTATACCAGATTTGACTAGTTTTAGAAAAACGACGATATCTCACTCATCCGGAAGAGTTAAAATTCTATCCAACTCACCACATGTACCTTAAACATGACATCTCAATTGGATTTCCCAGGTGCCGTAAGACCAAAAATAATTCACAATCAACCCCACAACCTGCTGGTTACAAACTGCCGTAAAATCCATTTCAAAATCCAACCAAACACCATTTTAATTCCTCCAAACGTCAATACAAAGCCATACCTAATGACTTAAAACTCTTTCAAACACAAAAACTCATAGATTTCCAGAATCAAACATTTCATGACTTGCTAAGTAGAGGTCGATACGAGAGAATTGGAATACAACGCCAACTGTATTCGATAGTTTCAAAAATAGCCGTTTCCAAACGACACGTTACACGAGAATAAGTTAATAGTCGTTTTTTAAAACAATGAGGGTTCATGGGATGACATATAAAACTCACACTCCCATCAACTGAAAAATTTCAAAACAATAGGTTACGAAACACCATATGCGATTCAAAAGCAATGGAAAAATATTCGAACTCGGAGTCGAACAATAAATCACCCAATGGGATCGACAAACTATGACGAATCAACATCATCAAAAGATGAAAAGTAAAGTCGGGAAAAAGTTTCAAAGATAATCATATAACAACGATGTTTTTATCATGTATCAAAATGATTTTATCATATCGCATCAAAATGTTTAAAGAAATTAAACTCTCCGCAAGAAGCGAATATCAAAATATATATAATCGTACACCATAGAACGGATGCCGTATATATATATACACGTATATAACTATTACTTATACCAAGTGTCACCCACTTGTTACGCACATAATATGCAATCAAATATACCACATAAGGCACATAAGGGATCGAGAACGATGCGTGCGCGCGAATATCGGACAACGGTGAACGACTCGTAATTTTTTTTGAAAACAGTTATAGTTCAGACGTTGAAAAAGACCTAGTTCGCTATAACCAATGCTCTAGATACCATTCTATAACACCCCCAAAATACGATACACAACGGAATGCAACATTTGGGGTGCTACATCACGATACGATTACACAAGTCATAACAAACAACTATAAAAGAGATGTTTGTTAAATAAATTTAATTTATTTTGTTTGAAAAGAATCATCGTACAAAGGTCCCAAAACTATCGTAGAAATTTATTTCTACAAGTCACATCACGACTTCATTTCTAAAATATTTCTATCATTTATTGACACAAGTTCACCGAGTCACCGTCCTTGATATCCGCGTTCCGTCCCATCCAAGCCATCTTCAATACCTAAACCTGGGATACATGCTTAAAAACGTTAACAAAACGTTGAGTGAATTCATAGAGTTTACACATAACAATTTGAACGCATATTTGGTTCCACAAAACAATCATAACATTGCTCATATGGCAAGTTACATAATGATTTCCAACTAAATAAGCCCGTGTACCGAAACTTAACACATTCATCCCGTAGGATAAAATAATGACCGGGAAGTATGCCACTTCCCCTAATACTAACCACAAAATGTCCGTTACAGGGTGCTTACCAACGGATTCAAACCCCGGACAGGGTTGTCAAACCCAATAGATCTATTTATTGCATTAGCGTTTACCTACAACTAGGCAACTAACGGTCACACAGAAAAATGCATATACTCAATAGTAAATGGAATCATATCACGTATCAAAAACACATTGCGTTCACTTTTCAAAAAAAGAATTATCCCCCTCGCGGGTTTATAAAACATTCAAAACACTTAAAAGCGAGGCTATGAACTCACCTTGATCTAAGCCGAAGATCAAAATAACCGTGACAATCCAAAGATGTCTCAACACGAACTCAACCGCGACCTATAATGTCTGCTTACTTTATATGGCAGGAGCGTAACAACCGTGTTCATGCCAAGCCGAGTAGAAATGAACATCAAGTGGCCAAGATTGTTGTAGAGATGGTTCGTTTAAAGTTAGCTTCCATCAGTTTCAAGAACAAGCTTCAAGTGAGGCAAATGAAGGCTACATGGAAGATTGCTTGAGTTGTGCATGGAGTGTTTTTATGCTTTCTGATGGCGTAGCGTGCTAAGCTAGTTGTTATCTTCTCAGGTTGGCTGTTTCGTTTTTGAGGTTGTTCAATTACGAGTGGTTCGTTATTTCTTTATAAGAGGGCTCATCACTGCTCTTGCTTGTTCTCAACTAATATATTTTTTATTATATTTTCACCGGGTATAATCCCTTTACCCAAAAAAACCGCGACCTATAATTTATGTCGCTCAATTATTATACCGTAAAGTACGATCGAATAGTGCGTGCGTCGCAACTATTGAAATAGTATAAATATACATACACATGTGATGAGAAATCCTCTTGCGCGTCCTAGATCCTAAACTCCACATAATTGAGTTGCGATCATTCTTTCATTTATATTACACGTCACTTAATCAAAAAATTTCTATTTTTAGAAAGTTGCTATTTTTGGAAAGTTATTATTTTTAGTAAGTCTCGTCATCTAATCATATTTATAATAATAATTAATTATCTTGTCGAACATTCGACGCTTACTTTGGTTATCGTTTACTCGTATCAGTGTTATATCCGAATATTTCCAAAAGTTTTTAGTTTTTAGAATATTCTTTGTTCGTAACAATCGTTAAGTCTAAAATATTATACTTGTAATAATAGTAGCGTTTATTATTTTTATAACATCCGACAAGTCTAGTATCAACCCGTTGACTTTCAAAAGTCAACGTTGGACTTTATTTGACTTTGACTTTATATATATATTGTTAGATCTGACCCGCTCAAAACGACCCATTATATCACATTTTCACGACTCGGACTCAAAAGAGATTTTATGCAAAACGACATTCCGGACAACTTTTTAGTTTTAGCCGAGACCCGAAACTAGACAGAAAATGACCAAAATGCCCCTGCAAGTTTCTGCAGGAACTCGTGACATATTTAATAAAAGTGCAGAATTTGACCTTGGGTTTTGACCCGTTATTACTCGATTTTAAAACTAGCAAGCCTCACGGCAAAGTAAAACGTCATTTCGAGCAACTTTCGTGTTTCGCCGGAAGGCCGAAACGGACTCGAAAGTGCTCAAAACGGGCGTTTAAAATTCTGTCAGCAACTAGTGTTTTGCAAGAGCTGTTTGAAAATTTATAAGTTTTTCAAATCTTGTTTTCGTCGTAACTTCTTCGTTATTAGGAGTTACGGGGCGTTCGAATTACCGAAACAATCGTAAAAATACCCTCTACCATATTTTCTAACCCAAAATCAGATTTCACAAAATCTCGACCCTCGTTTTCCACGCCAAAGTTTCTGCTCAGAACTTACATGTTTCAAAACGCGCCAAAAATCATTTTCGGCCCAAAAATCAGTTTACGACACATCTAAATTGGTCTATAATCAATATTTAACTCGCTCAATCAATCAATAACAAAAACTAACTAGATGACACAATAATCACGCGGATTTCATCACATGCATTAACCGAAAACGAATCAAATCACAAAAACAATTATTAAACTAGCATGTAAAATACTTACAATGCTATATAACGCAAGATCAGACTCGATCAAGATTCGTCTCGTCCCCCTTTGACCTTGGCCGTGACTTCGGACCAAACCCGCAATCGAAACCGAAGCTTTTTCATTTAAACCAAGCTTACTACAATGTTTTATTTAACATTAGAAACCATTTCTTCCAACCCATTTCGACCAAACTCGGCCCGAACTCAAACTACCAAAATACCCATTGCGTGTTGCGTTTCTTTAGTGGGATATGTAGGAAATGATAAGGGGATTAATATTTTTAAATCGGATCGGAATGCATGTCGAAAAATTAAAGGTTTCGATGGGTGTTTTAGGGTGGCCGGTCGTAGAGCACTAGAGGGGAGGGAGGAAGAACCAAGTTTTCTAAAAAGAATTATAAGTGTGTATATGTGTCCTTATATAGGAAATGAGTTTGATCACTTGCCACCTTTAGTCCCTCCATCCTTTAAGTCCTTATATTTTTCGTACAAGGGTTATTTGTTTCGTTATGTAACCGACCAAGGGCTCGGGATTATACTTCCGTGACTAAATTTATTTCCGTCACACTTAATTTGGTTTAAAATATTAAATAAAAATGTTAACTCACGCCAAAATAAAGTTTTGACTCAGTTTCGACTTACTCGGGACGAGGACGATAAAATACAAATTATCATCATAAAAATAATAACGAAGCGCGTCGAAATTTCTACGATACTCAAAACGCTTAACGGTCGCGCGGTCAAACGTTGACTCACGAAACGACAAAAGTAAAAATTTCAAAATTGTTCGTAATAAAATACGAAAATAATTATTTTCGACAAATAAAATTTTAAATGTCGACGTTCGTTCACATGAACTTATAAAATAATAATTATGACGTCGTGTCCGCGATCGTCATACGTGTCGTAAAACTCGGGTTGTTACACACTAGCACCTTCATCCCTCACTGGACTTCTCTGAGCAACATCAACATCCTCAAAATCATCCACTGGTTGCTTCTTTCTAGGCCTACCTAACACTCCTTTGGGTTTTGGTGTTTGTTCAACTACAGGTTCCTTGCAACTTGATTTGTTGTGTCCAGGTTTTTCGCAGTTTGAACAACTTCCATGTGAACCTACCTTAGAGACTCTAGTTGAACTACCACCCTCACCTATAGCTCTGATTCTTTTCTTTCTAGGCCTACCAACCATTTTCCTAGGCTTTGGTGGCAAGACAGTGGAGTACATGATCTGATCAGGCCAGAAATTCATACCAGGGACTGGTTTAACATAGTTGTGGCAAGCAACAAAATACATGTCTGTTTCAAACTAAGCTGGGACATAACTCTCAGGTACCTTATTTATCAAGAATATTACCGTTGTGGCATGAACACAAGGTAGTCCTGATAACTGCCACATCCTGCAACTACATGTCCTCTTACCTTCATCTACTGTGAATCCTTCACTCCCTGATCTCACCTAAAAAGATTCCCACCAGCAGGTATTACATGCCAAAACCAGCAATGATTGGTTATTAGTGTGAATCAAAACAATTTATATAAAACTAATGCCAAACATGGGAAAATACCTTTGTTGTTCCTTCAGCCACTCCAATCTCTTTTTGATGTTGGGACATACACCAGGGTTCACTTTCCTACTAATTTCCCTCATTGTGTTTATTCTTTCAAGCACAATCACTCTAATGGCTTCCAGCATAGTTAAGAGTGGCTTATGTCTAACATTAACAATCACACTATTAAAGCACTCACTAAAGCCATTATCTATTGCTTCACAACCTCTGTCAACTTTAAAAAAGGCTCTTGACCAAGTTTTTAGATTCTTATCCATAAGATACTTATGTGTATTTGGGTTAGCACTCCTTATCTTATCCATAATCTTGTTGAAAAGCTAAGGGTATGAGGCTTTAGATGCTGCCCAAAACAATTGCCTATACTCTAAGCCAAGGTATTGTTTCTTAAAGTTTTCATAAATATGCCTTGCACATTGCCTGTGCTCAGCATTTGGCATTACATCTTTAACAACTTCAATACGACTCTATATAAATGAAATTTAATTTAATGAGAACAAATAAACTGGTTGGGAAAGTTTATAACAGATACAATTGCTTACCTTATGTTGATCAGACATTAGAGTTAGCCCATTGCCTTTGCTGCAACACAAGTCTTCTTCCAGCAACTCCAAAAATCAAGTCTAGTTGTCTTTGTTTTCAACATTTACCACTGCCCAAGCCACTGGATAAATATGTTTATTCCCATCCCTTTCAATTGCTGTTAGTATTTCACCTTGATTAGGACTTTTAAGAAAATAACCATCTAAAGCAATTATTTTCCTACAACATGCCTTTCATCCATTTGCCAGTCCAGCAAAACACACATAAAACCTATCAAAGTAAGTTTTGCCATCAGGATTCACAGCCACACCTAACTTTACAATGGACCCAAGATTATAATCTAAAATAGCTTTTCCATAAGATCTAAGCAAAGAATAATGTTCATCAATGCTCTTTTCATACTCTGTCAATGCATACTTTTTAGCATTTGTACATTGATTCAGACTGACCTTACACTTATACTTTTTCATCACTAAATCAGCTATATCACACAACCTGATATCTGGGTTAGCCCTAATCTTATCACCAAAGTTTTTTGCAATCCACTTATAGTTCACCAATGCACCAAAGTTGAAATTCCCAACACATGTATGTTCATCTACTAAGGATATGCATTGAAAAGTCTTTTCATCAGTCATCCACCTATCATAACATCTCCAAGGACATTTATGCAATTCATCACTAGTAGCACAAGGGTACTTGGTCTGCTTTCTTTGTTTACCTTTCTCAGGATCAGATACCCTAGGTGGTCTTTGTCCACACTTTGCTACCACCCTAACTTCTCCACTCCTTTCATACCACAAAGAGAAACCATTTGCCAGACCACAGTAGGTTAGGCACTCTTTGAACTGGGCAACATTTATATACTTTTCACCAACCTGCAATATAAACATATATATGTGTTAGTATACATCATTTGTTCATTTAAAAGACAAACAAACATTAAAGTTCATATGCTTTTATCTTTGGTTTCCTTAGTCTCCAGTGTGTAGTTTTATCATACATTGGATACCTCTCCACATGTTTTTCAACAGAAATGAAAGGATCTTTAGTGATTCCATCTTTATCGGTAGTCTTAAGACTTTTCAGCAGCCTATTCATGTAAATATCATGTTCCTCACATCTAACAGTATCTGCAGGCATATTGTTTTCTTCATTTGGCTCATTCATTTCTTTATCTCGTTTATCTTTTGCTTTAGCCTTTGCCTTTCTATTAGCTTTCATCCTATTTCTAAGTTTAATTAGTTCCTCTTCACCAGGACTAAGCACTACAACAAATCAGGCTTTATAGGACGCCGAACAGTGTCCTATCAGGTTACTTTATAGGACCTTTAACATAATAGGACCAATGAAATAAGTGTCACATATAAAGGCGTTGTATAAAGTGTAAAAGTTATTAGGACACTTGCAAGCATCCTAATAAATGCCAATATTATGAAACAAAAAAAAATCCCATAAAGCATTTTTTACGACTAAATTTGTGTCTTGGTAGATGATAAGTGTAGAATACACATATCTATTTATGCTTAAAAAGGTCCAATAAAACCCAAAACGAATCAAAAAAGGCAAAAATGTGC
>BQNB010048976.1:5152-42273 GCA_026074375.1 Tanacetum coccineum | reverse complement strand
AACCATATGCTATTACTAGGTCCTATCCGCTGCGTACTCGTGGCTAAACTAGTTACCTAGGTATTTAAATCCCAACACTTTAAACCGCCGATCAAACAGTCACGGATGCTCCGGCCGATTACATTGATCTATATCTTACTTTTTTCACTATTGGCAATTTGCGTTTGCCATTTAGTAAGTTCTACCTTGATGTTCTAGATCACTTTAAGTGTCATTTTTCTTTGATGAACCCGTTTGTGGCCGCCTGCGAGAAACACTCAATTACTTTTTAATAGACGGACACTTTAATATAATATCAAAAACCCTTTTTTTTTGTTACTGTGTTGTTAACACTTGCATAAAAAATCACATGTGATTAAAGTCTTAAACACTAATTTAAACGTGTGAATATTTAAACATGTAGTAAAATAATACTACGTAATACTTTTATTTACAAAATTTTAAAAGTTTCAAACATTTTTTTTACAAACTAGACATTCATATCTATATAAAACAAAATTCTTTGTATATCAGAAAATTTCATTATAACTTATAAAAGTAATAAACTTTTAATAACTTATAAAAGAAATAAAAAATAGTATATATATAAATAATGGAGTTGATAGCGACTGTGGTGACGGCATCTCCTTGATTCCGATGCTACCTCAAAGATTCTCTTTCTTTTCCCCCTAAAAATATTTTTATTACGAGTGATGTATACCGCTTTTTAAACCACTTAGCCCATTTATATTTAGAAGTCGTAAAAAATTAAGTAAAAGATTATTTTATTGGAAAAAATATAAAACCATTAAAAAATATTTATCATACACATTTAAAAGCTTTTAAAATATTTTAATAGCCAAAACTTGTAACATCACAAAACATGTAACAATCAATTAAATGGTAAAGTTATAATGGCTCATATACGTTTTTTAATAGAGTCAACTTGTAACTGCTAACATTGATATTGTCATCAATTCAGTCAAATTGTAACTGGTGCATTCATGTGGTCCATTTGTAACGGTCCATTAAACATCATTTAAGTGTAAACCACAAACTAAAATACGAGTATAAAAACCTAACACACTAACAAAATTCATTACACCATTTTCATCTCTCTGTTTTATCTCTCTTAAAAACACAAACACCTTTCTCTTTCTTCTTTCAAACCATCAAATTCCGCCGTCTTACATATCAGATTTTATCGCCACTACCGTTTAGTTCTGCCGCCTCCTTTGCCAACATCATGTGCTGTCAGCCGCTACCGCCATCATTGTCTCCGCCGTCTGCCAAGCTAATAATCATGGCTTTGGAGGAATACGGGTACTAAAGCAGAAGAGGAATACGAGTACTAAAGAAATTGATGTCTTCTTATTTCGGTGACGTCATTTTTTATAAAAAGGTGATGAAGATTTTAGAGATGAATGAAGAGGGTTTAAGATGTTTGATTTGGATGATTTGTTAAAATGTTTGATGACATCATGGTTAATTGTTGCAAGGATGATTTCAAGAAATGTTGATGGCTTACACCGTTGATGTCAAATGCTAAGGTTTGATGGATTTGGATTTTTTTTTTTGATAGAGTCCTATGAATTAATGATTGATCCGCAAGGCATCCGTGATCCTGAATCTATTACTTTTGATAAAGTGGCTGAGATTTTTTGTTATTTTTTTATCATGTTATGTTAGTGATTTAGTGATTGTAGTTTTGAATAATGATCGATGATGATGATAACCCGTTTGGGGTTTTATTTTGTCGAATTGTTAGAATTTTAATATTTGATTTGTGATTATTAGGGTGTTTAGAAGCGTTCAATTTACTTAACTACTACTTACGTTCTATATTAATTTTCCTTTTTTTTCTTTTTATTATGTACTGATTGTCCACTGTTAAAAATAATTATTGAATTTGTCCAAGTTTATCATTTCTAAATCTTAAAAAAAAATAAGCAATATCATTAAATACAAACATCATTGTAACTGCCTTCAATAATTATTAAAAACGTGTAATCGCTTAAAATCATTACTATCAATAATGATTATTAAAAATGTGTAACCGCATCCATAATATAAATTCACACAAATATTTCATATTACTCACACACAAATGTTTTTTGTTACAGCAAAAATAGTCTCTCAATATACCCTCACTTTCACTCATCAACTCTTACTAGTACTTACTGCAGAGATTCTTTATTTTTTCGTTAGAAAAACGCTTAGCCGAATAACATTTGCTCACCGCAAATAGTCACAGGGTACCCGCCGCCGCATTGCGCGGGTACCTGGCTAGTATATTATTATTGCCTTAAAGCCTACTTTATAAAATACAACAATCATTTTTTATACATAGTATATACACAATGAAAACAATTACGTGCAAGCTATAACAACGAAACAAAGTTTGTGACATTTGAAGTGTTTCTACTGGTGTAGAATCTGTAATTTTAATGTCAGTGCATATTTGTTTCCCACGCATACATATATTATTACTTAGATGTAAGATTTGGAAAGTATAGTTTAGAGGGAGTAACGTTATACGTTTTTCTTCAACAAAGAGTAATCTTATACCTTTACAAAATTGAGCTCTTAATGCGACTGAGCAATTCTTTCGATGTCAACCCGTACAATTAATATTTCCTATCATCTTAAAAAAAACCCATTCTTTTCCTCGTGATGAACATATAGTTTTTCGATGTCAGTGTATGTCGGATGTCCCAAAACTCGTTTCCATATAACTTCATGACAGCAACACAGAAATGTACGAGAGAGTCACAACTGTTGTCACACCTATTTGCAGATATTCGTCCAAGAGCGGAGTCGTACGCCATTTGACGAATTGCGAAAGTACACATCATCAATGGAGAAATGCCAAGTTTTCCCGTACAATCAACACCTAGTTGAAAATAAGGACAATGATCAATTATTTCTTGAACAATGCGTGTGAATAGCGTTCGGCACATTCAGAATCACATACGGAATGTTGCTTCATCATATTGTGGTGTTCGGAAAAGTATGCCGCCACTAAACGATTATAAGCACCATAACGATCTCTGTCTACATGGTTTCGTGAGATTTTTGGTTATGAAGCTTGAATTACCGCAATACATGCCTCAGTAAACAACACACGCTCACTATTAACTTCATCTTCATCGTCCGAGGATATATAAAAAATAGATCAGACGACATTTTGTGGATAATTAGTGTAAAAATGCAGAGTAAATGTATTCGAGGATATATAAAAAATAGATCAGACGACATTTTGTGGATAATTAGTGTAAAAATGCAGAGTAAATGTATTCGAATGTATGAATAAAAATTGAGAAGTAATATTTATATGATAAAAATGTTTATTTTTTTTAAAAGTTTCTTTTATATACTAAAATGTCGAACGGCTACTTGGTCGAGTAAACGACTCACTTCTCATTTTTGTTAACCTCGACCGACACGCAACCTCTTCCCAACAGTGTTGTTGCCCGACTCGTGAATCGGTCGACCCACATACTCAACCGACCGTTGCGCTTAGTCTTATGCCTTTAGTTGTACTTTTTACAAAGTTGTCTAGTTTTACGTTTCTATATAAACAAGATAATCTCAAGCAATCATAGGATAATTCATGAGTTTATAGGTTCATACGGACATTCCGAATGTAGACAATCTTCTTTGAAAATTATACATGTCGATTAATAAAGACTCTTAAACCAAGTTCAAAACCTTCGATCTTCCCCTCAATAGATTCAGGATGTACACTGACATGTTTTTTGACAACGATTGTTCTTAAAATTAACACAGATCTATGAACAAGTTACAATAGATTATTGTAAGATGTTAATATATAATCTCTTTTGGTAAATAAAAGTTCAGGGACTAAAAGTGTCTTTTTCTTGATTCTCAGTTTAAAGAAACTTTGGGCTCAAGATTGGACATTCTATAAAGATGGAGGGGTGTTTGTGGATGTCGGCTATATCAAGTTTTGTCAGCTCCTATAAAAGGAGCTGATCCTTTCTTTTGAGTTACCTTTGAATCTCTCTCTCTCTCTTTCTAAATTCGTTTATTTCTCTCTCTCTAAAAATTGCAAACCCTAATTATGTTAGATCATCTTGATCTTGTTATTGTTTTATTGTAATAGAACTATTATCAATCTAGATAATAGATCCACAACTGAGTAGCAGTGGTGGATTATTTGGTTTGATTCATTTATCTGATTGAGATCAGTTTCCGGGTTGTTGTTGATACTCAAATTGAGATTTGAATAGTTTTTTATAATAAGATTCATAATTTCTTCATGGTATCAGAGCCATGTTGCTCTGAAATCGGTTTTTAAAAAATTAGGGTTTCATAAATTTTAGGGATTTTTAAAATTAATCAATCAGTTTTCTATTAAAACTGTTTTCTAGTAAGATCTGTGGTTTAATTGCACAGATCTATTGTTAATTACAAAAAACCCTAATTTTGAAAAATTAGGGTTTCATGGATCTTGGTGATTCTACTCTCTCTGGTTGGTTGGTTGGTTGGTGATTAAGAGTGCTCAATCGTTGGATTTTGAAGGTTCTGAATTTAATTTGCTCTAATTTGAGAAATTTAGGGTTTTGTGGATCTTGGTGATTGGGTGTGGGTTGTTGATGATTAATCTGCTAGCCCTCTTGACAAAGTGAATCAAGAGGATAGTCGGTTTGGTATTAATTTCCGCTGCATATCATTTATAGCTCTGTAACACCTCTTTATCCCTTTATTTTTAGTTGTTAATTGTGTATGTCAGCCCTTAATCTGCCAACTTGAGTGGTGTGAAAGCATGGGAACTTCCTTCTTCCTTTTTTCTTATTTGTTTTTAATTTTTATTTGTTCTTGTTTTTCATCATGTTTGTTCATAATTCTTTGCATAATTCTCATGTTGATTCTGATCATGATGATGATGTTCAGGATCCTGATCCTATTACTAGAATAAGTAAATTAGATATTAGTGATCCATTACACTTGCATCCTAATGATACTACTGCTCTAACTGTTGTTTCAATAAAACTAAAAGGAACTGAAAATTATCAAGTATGGTCATGTGCTATGCTTTTGGCTTTAGAAGGAAAGAATAAGATTGGTTTTATTGATGGTTCTTGTAAAAGATCTAATACATATGATATTCTTGGTAAACAATGGGATAGAGTTAATGAAATAGTTTTGGGTTGGATTTTGAATTCAATATTTGAGGAACTTTTCTTGGGACAGATTTTTTCAAAAAGGGCTAAACATGTTTGGGAGGAATTAAAAAAAACTTATGACAAAGTTGATGGATCAATAATGCTTGGTTTACATAATCAGATTAATACTCTTAAGCAGAATGGCTCTTCTATTGCTAATTATTATCATAAGTTGAATGCTTTGTGGAAACAGTATGATGCTATGATTGAATTGCCTAAATGTGTTTGCAATGCTTCTAAAGGGTTTAAAAAGCATAATAAGTTGTTGAAATTAATGCAATTTCTTATGGGCTTAGATGATTCTTATATGCAAATTAGAAGCTCTATTTTGTCAAGAGAGGTTTTGCCTGATGTGAGAAGTACTTATGCTACCATTTCTAGTGAGGAGTCTCACAGAGTTGCTGTTGGTAGTGTAGCTGGTTCATCTCAAAGGAATCAGGCTTTTGCTTTTGTGTCTAATGTGTCTAATAGTCAAAATTTTCAGAGAAGTAATCAGAATTTCAGTACTGGATCTTCAAGATCTAATAATTTGAATAATAATAGGCAAGGTGGGGGTTTTGGTTTGGTGTGTGAGAACTATGGTTTCAATGGTCATTCTATTGATAGATGTTTTAAAATCATTAGATATCATGCTGATTTTGGAAAGAAAAAATCTTGTCAAAGTTTTAAGAAACAAAATGTTTCTAATAATAATTCTGTTGGGAAAAGTTCATCTTCTGGGTTTACAGATGAATAAATGGCCACTCTCATCTCTCTCATCAAAGACAATAAAGTTGAAAAAAAACATGCAGGCCAATATGGCAGGTACTTATTTTAACAACAGTTCTATTTTTCATAAAAATTTAACAAGTTTTTTTGTTCCAACACTAATTTTAAACCAAAACTTGTTAGTAATGGTAAAATTGTTGATTCATGGGAAAATCAATATATGACTTACACTAATAAGGAATTAGATAATGTTATTGACATTTCTCATCTTAAAATTAAAGTAGGACATCCTAATGGGACAGAGGCTTATTATTTCTAAGATTGAAAATCTCAAGTTATCTAATGGCTTATCTCTGTATGATGTGATGGTTATACCTGAATATTGTGTTACTTTAATTTCTGTTCATAAATTGGCTAAAGAGAATAAGGTAAATATTGCTTTTGATGAGAATAAATATTATTTTTTTGAATCAGGATTTGAGTCTGAAAATTGTTCTGGGGATTGATGATCAATGTGAAGGGTTGTATTACCATAATAATCAAGGTATTAAAAGTAATAATAGCACTCTAAGATACCAATGTTTGTTGTCTCAGCATGATTGGCACTGCAGGCTTGGTCATCTTGCAGAGCCTGTTATGAATGTTCTAAAAAATTCCTTACAGGTTGATCTGAGTGTATTCTAACTGCTACTTATCTTATTAACAAACTCCTTTCTTCTGTGCTAAATGGAAAGTCTCCCTATGAAATGATATATAACAAATGTCCTACTCTTTCTCACTTAAGAGTGTTTGGTTGCTTGTGTTTTGCTACCATTGTCAACAAAAATGACAAGTTTAGTAGCAGATCTGAGAAATATGTTATGATAGGATATTCTAATTTTAAAAAAGGATATAGGTTATATAGTCTTGATAAGCATCAGTTTAGTAGCAGATCTGAGAAATATGTTATGACAGGATATTCTAATTTTAAAAAAAGATACAGGTTATATAGTCTTGATAAGCATCAGTTCATTTTTTCAAGAGATGTTAAATTTTTTAAGAATATTTTTCCTTTTAAGGATTCTGAAGTAGAAAAAATGATTTTGCAAATGTTTTTCAAGATGTTAATCATATAAACTTTTTTGATATTGAATATCTTGAGATACCCAATGATAATGAGAGAGTAGCTAATGATCTGAATAAAGGTAAGAGTGACAGTAGCAGCTCTTCTGTGTTTGGTAGCAATATCAACATTGCTGATTTTCCAGTTGATTCTGAAAATGATGCTGATAGCAGTGATGAATTTGTTGCCACACAGAATGAGGAGGTTGCCACACTTGAAGAAAATGTTTTTTTTGAGGGTAATTTGGATAAAAATCCAAGTTCATCTCAAGGGGTTCAAAATGTTAGAAGGTCTTCTAGACAAAGTGTTTTTCTAAGAAATTACAACGATTTTGTTGTTGAGCCAAAAGTAAAATATGGTATTGAAAAATATGTTGGTTATTCTAAACTAAATTATGAAAATTATTGTTTTATAACTCAACTTAAGAAAACAAGATAACCCAAGTCTTATTTTGAAGCTTCTAAATATCCTCACTGGACTGATGCTATGAATCAAGAAATGGATACTTTACTTAGAAATGGTACTTGGGAAATAGTTCAATTACCTGAGGGTAGAAAAGCCATTGGAAGTAAATGGATCTATAAGATCAAATTCAGGTCTAGTGGTGAGATAGATAGGTATAAAGCTAGATTGGTTGCTCAAGGGTTTAGGCAAAAAGAAGGCATTTATTATGATGAGACATTTTCTCCTGTTGTTAAAATGGTGACTGTTAGATGTTTGTTGAATGTTGTTGTGTCTATGTCATGGCCTATTTTTAACTTGATGTGAATAATGTTTTTTTATATGGTGACCTGGAGGAGGTTGTTTATATAAAACCACCTGAATGATATTTTCCTTCTGATAATAAGGTTTGCAGACTTAAAAAATATCTATATTGTTTAAAATAGGCTCCTAGGCAATGGAATGCTAAGTTGACTTCTACTTTGATTGAAAATGATTTCAGTCAAAGTAAGTCTGATTATTCTTTATATACGAAGTCTGATAAAGGGGTTTTCCTTGCTTTGCTGGTTTATATGGATGATATTATCATTACTGGTAATAGTATTTCTGAGAGTGAGAAGTTTAAAGTTTATCTTAAGTCTAAATTTATGATAAAAGACTTAGGAAAACTTAAGTATTTTCTTGGGATTGAAGTGGTTGATACTGATAAAGGTATTTGCCTTAATCAAAGAAAATATGTGCTTGACTTGTTATCTGAGCATGGTATACTTGCATGTAAACCTACAAAAAACTTATTTACCCTCTAAACTTGTTATTTCTAATAAGGCAACTGAAAAGGATCATGTTCTTGATAATATTACTGATTATCAAAAGTTAATGGGTAAACTTATTTACCTAACTAATACTAAGCCTGATATTTCTTATGTTGTGCATTGTTTGAGCCAGTTTATGCATTCTCCATTAAAGTCTCATCTTAAAACAGCCTTTCAGATATTAAGATATCTTAAAGGTTGTCCAGATTTGGGCATTCATATTGTTAAAGAATCTGGTATGTCTTTAACTGCTTTTTCTGATGCAGATTGGGCAAAATGTGTTGTCACAAGAAAGTTTGTGACTGGTTAATGTGTTTTCTTAAATAATTCTCTTGTTTCTGGGAAAAGTAAGAAACAAAAGACTCTCTCTAAGTCTTCTACTAAAGCAGAGTATAGAGCTTTTGCTTCAGTAACAAGTGAAGTCATTTGGGTTTTAAAAATCCTAAAAGATTTAAACATTGAAAATCTTTTACCTGTTAAACTTCACTGTGATAGTAATTCTGCAATCAAAATTGCAACCAACCATGTTTTTCATGAAATAACTAAACATCTTGAGATTGATTTACATTTTGTAAGAGAAAAGATTTTGAAAGGGGTTGTTGAAACTGTTAAAGTAGATTCAGCAAATCAAATTGCTGACATCTTAACTAAGGGGTTGGATACATTTTAGCATAAAGATCTTGTGGAAAATCTTGGTCTTTTTGATATTTACCAAGTAGAGATTAAGAGGGATGTTAAAATATAATATCTTTTGTTAAATAAAAGTTCAGGGACTAAAAGTGTCATTTCTTGATTCTTAGTTTAAAGAAACTTTGGGCTCAAGATTGGACATTCTCTAAAGATGGAGGGGTGTTTGTGGATGTCGGCTATATCAAGTTTTGTCAGTACCTATAAAAGGAGCTGACCCCTTCTTTTGAGTTACCTCTGAATCTCTCTCTCTCTCTCTAAATTCGTTTATTTCTCTCTCTCTCTCTCTCAAAGTTGTAAACCCTAATTCTGTTAGATCATCTTGATCTTGTTATTGTTATGTTGTAATAGAACTATTATCAATCTAGATAATAGATCCACAACTGAGTAGCAGTGGTGGATTATTTGGTTTGATTCATTTATCTGATTGAGATTAGTTTCTGGGTTGCTGTTGATACTCAAATTGAGATTTGAGTAGTTTTTTATAATAAGATTCCTAATTTCTTCATAAGAAGAGTTTGGGTTGGAGATCAAATCGATCCGTGAAGGACAAAAACCGCTTATTGTCCAAGTAGGAGATAAAGATCTTTCCTAGAAGGCTTAATGTTGAAAGTTTGAAACAAACACAATTCCTATATTTGTAAATGACCGAGAGGCTGTTATGAAGATCATCATGTCACAAGCCAACATATGCCTAGCAGAGTTGGTCAGAATGTTGTTACCACATGCAGGAGGTCTCGGGTTCGAGCCTCCCCGTAAAGGTTTTCTTTCTGAGGCGAAAAAAAAGTATAGGGTTTATCCTCTAAGGCGAATGTTCAAATCCTGCATACTGTCAGTTGAATGTCATTGTGAGTTCGAATCACTAACTACTAGCTTGTCGTTCTAAAAAAATGTCAGAAGCTCAGAGTCTGACCGTCTATAAACCATGAACAAGAACTAGATCCGCTTTATACATTCGGCTAGTCAACATATATACATAGAATATAGATGACTTCGTCTATAAACCATGCACAAACAATTTAAAGATTTGTAACACGTTTACATATATTGCAAATGTGTTTTCAAATATTAACAATTTGTCGCCAGTCATTTGTATTGCAATCACAATATTCTTTTGCTAAAAAAAACAATTCCAAAAAGTACTTTTATGTCATCAATGCACTTAATCTACTCGTTGAAAATATCTTTTATTTTGACACTGGCCCCTCTTAGGACCCGCTTTGATTACGATCAAGTTTGTTTTTTTTATCATGGCAATTTCCAATATATTATAAACTGTGTTATTATAAAAAACTTCAACAAAAACACAAGACTTGAAAATGGTGTGTCATATAGTCATATACTCGTATCATAACTAAATTGTATTTCTTCACCATTTATATTCAGTTCTGGTGTATATGTTTTGTTAGTTTAACAGAAATGAGGTCAATTTCAACTTAAGTAATCATTGTTAATATCGACATCGTCGCTTCTATATAACAAAAAAGAGTTGCATTTGGTTAAGCACAGTTTAAGTATTTAAGCACAAACCATTATAGCATAGTGAGATCGAAATGTAAGGTTACTGCAGACGTCTACTTTCTTATTATGGCACAAGGCCTCCAAAATCCACAGGCCGGGCGTGATATCAAATGCTAATAAACTATGCTCATTTAAGCAAACTCTACTTGAACAAGCTTGAGGCATCCTGATAATAGTTTTGACTCACTTTGCAGCTCTATTCACATGTATTCCCTAATAGTACTTGCTTATATGAAGTTCAGTAGAAACTGACTTGAGTATGTATGCGCTCAAACTCAGATTGTACTATATTCAGAGGTCAGCTTTTGTGCTCGCATTCGATAAATGCTCAATTCAAACTTGTCTGGATTAAGCTCAAGTTTGAATAACCAAGTATGAAACCATACTACAATATATCGAATTGAGCATTTATGAATTGAGCATTTATCGATAAATGCTCAAGTTTCATAAAATGCTCAGAATGAAACCTAATATAGTACAATATTAAAAACAATTCGATTAGACTCAAATGCTCAATTCAGCCTAATCCAAACTTGGTATTAAAAACCAAGCATTTATCAAACTTGTCTGGATTAGACTCAAATCACTCGATAAAACTCGGAACTTTTATGAAACCATACTACAATATATTATCTTATGTAAGCTAACAATAGTGTTATTCACTTGCAATACAATCATTAATAAGCTAACCAAGTCAGCATTAAGGCTAATAAGTTAAGATACAAAGTGATTTTAAGCTGATGTCAATAACCAAGTATTAAAAACAAGTACCTACTTTTGATTCAGCGCGGGCAACAAGTACAAATACTTCTGATTCAACACAAACCATAAAACATCAATTAGTATATGTAGTCAAATGCACCTCTGAAATGTACAAAATATTCCAATACTTCACTAGTTTGAATAATTACAAAAAATAAAAAAAGTAAGACTTGTCATTTGGATGCCAAAGTACATAGTTGATCATCTTGCAAGACCATGTTCAGTCAAGTTGCCATGAGCCCATGACGAGAACCGTTATAGGAACAGAATGAGTATGCAAAGTTTATAAAGGGACACATGCTTATTTGAGATGCAATGTGCCTCTATCGTTGCATATAAAACATAATTTTAGACAATCAATATGCTATCCCACTAAACCGTTTCCCTTTTTTCACCATCTTGTCGTCTCTATTCCGGTACCCATGATTATAATCCTCTTGGATACTATCTGAAAGAAAAGAAATGATACATGTTTAATAAAAAAAAATGTCAAAATGAATATAAATGTAACGTGTAAAAGGATTCCGGTTGTGTGTTGCATAAAGCTGGCTAAAAAGGTTAATCATTATTTTTATTTGGCTAAATGGGGACGAGTCAAGTAGGTCAACGGTTTGAAAGTCGTCCCAAATCTATATGTAACACATACAATTTTGTAAATCATCACCACTTGAAGATCTTGATTATTATTGTAAAAAACTGCTTATGAAATCACAACATACAGTAAGTGTACAGATGGACTCAGCCGGTAGGATTTTTCCCCATACTAGAAATGACACGTTTTAATCCAAGCCCGTTTCAATCCATTACCCAACTCGCTCAACCTGCCAGTACATTTATTAAGATCTTAAGCATATTCACCTATCACATAGCAGTTCAGTTCTGATTTTGATTTCTTGAATCAATAGCAGACTCTACACCATCATCGTCCCCATCGTCCTCATCTTCATCGTTGTCATCCTCAAGAGACGTAGATGCAGATTCTGATCTTCCGGTAACAGGGTTAGGCTGACTTCGAGAAGCAGCAGAAACAATAGCCAACTGTCCACTTAACAATCTGTATATGACGTCTCGGTTTATAACTGGTTTTATCAACTCAAGCCGGTGTTTTGAGGTATGCTTCTGATTGAACCTTCCTGGAAGGTTGGAACCTGCGCCATGACAATCTCCACAAAGATCATAACCAAGTTTTTCCTCGCAATCTTTGCACTGATATCTTTCCCCAATTATCGGACACATCTGTGGTAAATGAAATTCTTCATTTAAACTTATGAATACCAAGTCTAGTAGCCACATGTTGCACAAGATTAGACTTTTAATAACTTCCGATTATAAGAAGTGAAGTTTTTAAAATGACGAGTGAAAAAATATTGTTAACATCTATAATCTCTCTGTTTGCGGGTGCTTTAAATGAATTTAATGCCTAATAGTGTCGATGTTCATTAACTATTATGTAATAATTCTGTTTATGGGCAAATTAACTTGATAAAATTCTTTAACCGAGTGTTAATCATTTGCGTTAAACAAACAGAGCTCGACTGTTGGCTATTAGTAAGATATTTCATTAGAAAAAATGACATTTCGGTCATGCCACAAAAGTAGAAACGATGATGAGAGCTTACCCCACAAATATCACAACCAACGCCTGGATGAAATTTTGAGCCATTAACAGCCCACCACTGGAGAAAATTCTCTCCGGTTGGAAATTTTGAACCTTCATCACTGCCTGCTGATCAATCCAAAGACAATATTTGCATTTTTACTTTGAAGTTAAAGGACATACAAGACCTAGAAAACCATAGAACCATACAGGATCTGTGCTCCAAAAACAATTGAGACAAGTATTCTTGATACCATAACTCTCGTGGTGGTAAATTTTGCGTCGTCTATCATATGTGGGTTGATCTAGGTTAATATTTATCTTAAGGTGTTAAAAGTCGCCCAAAGTGTATTTCTGAACGCCATAGATAACTTTATTCATAACTAAAGAAATCGACACACTAAACAGCAATTAGTTATATACAAATAAGTGTATTGGTTCAAGCGGATCCAGCCCAACCCACTTCGACCGTACCAAACTACCAATAATAACCCATTTGACCCGAACCCGTTACCCAGCGCACCCAACCCACACATTTTGTCACATTTGAATAGCTCAAAAGATGCAACTGAACTCAAGCGTAGCTAGGGAACCACTAAAACTCACCAGCAAGTGGATTACCACTTTGGATCTGCTCCTGGCTGAGTTGTGTACCGCTTCTAAGCGCATAGTCTAAAGAAAATTGTTCCTGCAGGACATTCTCAAGCTCCTTACACACTTTTGGGAATCCACTTGGATGCCGGCACTCACAAACTTGACATTTAATCACCCCATCTTCTGGTATGTTGATGCAGGCCTCACAGTAAACTGAAGAGCAATGAAGATGGATAGAAGACAAATGTAAATAATTTAATCCAATCAAATTATGTCAACAAACAACCCTGAAGACATATAACAAACTAGACAAACGCTGATGAGAGACGGTAAGCGTACCATGACCACAATTAAGAGCAACGGGCCGAAACAACAGCTGTTTGCAAGCGGCACAAAGAACATCAGCAACTGTCATCTGTTTACAGTTTTCAGCAGAACCCCTGTCTTTCGATTTACTTTCTATGGTAGAAGAAGGATTTATTGACATACTATCTCCAGAATTGATATCAGAAGACTGTTCCGCAATCACTGGTTGGTCTACTTCTTCATCAGAAACAAGACAATCTAACGTACTTTGTTCTTCATCCTCTATACCATGTAAACATGGAACTGATTAAAAAAACACTCTAAAGGGGTGTTTGGTATTGCTTATTATTTTTCTGCTTATTCTAAAGCTGAGTCAGTTTTTCTATTTAAATCCAAATTGCTTCTGCTTATCTTCAGGTTAAAAAAAGCAGTTTCTGATAAGCAGCAAAAGTAAGCAATCCCAACACCCTTTTAATAAATCTTATCTACCATAAATGCATAAACGACTAGTTAATTATTTAGACTATACCAAGTGTTTGTCTTTTCCTTCTGGCATAGGAAACCGGATACATCTTCTTGAGAAAGATATCCAACATCCGACAGATGGCGGGAAAATAACGATAAGGGTGTCTACATAGTGGACAATGAGATTGACCTCTCATATCCATGGACCGGTGGCAGCACCAGAAGCAGGTGAGATGGCCACAAACTGCAGAATACCAATTACAGTGGCACTGGAGATTAATAGACATAATATCAATATTTAACTATCGTAAATTTCCAGTTTTACTATAAGCATTTCGTACCTAGAACTACAGGTTTGTACAAAAGGTCTCTGCAACAAAAAAAAAGCAACAACTTTAGATCATAAATTAATCGTCAAATAGGAAAAACAGAAGGCCTAAAAAGCGAATAACAAAGATAACATATAAACACGGAAGTTACAAAAGTAAATCCAACCACCAAATTTATTAACCATCACCACATTTCGATATTCACAGCTTACGATACTCAAATTATTAGCCTAGAAGTAAAATACCAACTTTCAACTTCATATTAGTAGTTCATGTTACAGGGCAAAGGCTGTACAGATTCTCATAAAAACACAAAAGTTCAATAAAAAGATGTATCTTGAATAATGCAGTTATCATTAAAAAAAAGATTATAGTAATCAATAGAAGACATTGAAATAGATTAATCCAAATAAAGATGAAATATTTATCATTGCTAAATAATCTGTAGTTAGTAATTGTTGAGTAATTTGTCTATAATTTAAAAAAATAAAGTTAAGAAAAAGAAGTAGTAATTGAGAAGCCTAAAAGGAGATTACAAGCAAACGGCACATGTAAAATGATCAGAAACTTGCTCCTCTTCTTGTTCTTCTTTGTGGTTGTTTTCTTCCATTGGATCCATCTCTTTTGGATTATTTTCTGAAGATTTCAGTTTCTAATAATATATTTTTATTATTTCAACAAATTACTATTAAAAATCAACAACCAACGTGACCGCCAATCTTATAGAGACACATACATGTTTGTTTTGGGGTTGGGCTTTTATCAAAAAGGATTAATTTCATATATCACCATACTTTCATAATTAATTTCATATATACTCAAAGTACAAGTATTTAATGCATAATGTACAATGTTTTTAATGCATGTTTGGATATATATGAAATTTTCAAACAAAAAGTAAAGGAGATATAAAATTGCCCCTATCAAAAAACTGATTTTGTTTATTTGGGGGTGTTTGTTTACATGTAAGCTTATGAGCTTATTTGATTTCGGCTTATATTAAATAAGCTTCAATTTTGTGGTTTATTTTGAGACTTGTAGGCTTTATTACGATATGATAAACTTATATAATCTTGTAAGTCTCAATATAAGCCACAATATTTGGGCTTATTTTATATAAGCCGAAATCAAATAAGCTCATAAGCTCACATGTGAGCCGAAACAAACACCCCCTCGATCATTGTTTGGACTAAACATATTTTGGTTCGGTAATTTAAGCCAACGCTGTTTCTGGTCATGGTTGTGGCCAGTTTTTGTAGGTCTGGTACAATTTTTGGACCGTGATCACCTTTAATGCGATTTAGATTAATCAGAAGTTGTCACGCCAACAAATTTTGGCAAACGATGAATCTTTTTCTTTGATTTGGTCCTCTAAATTACTTACGCGGAATTACTTATATAGTTTTAGGAAATTGATAGAGATGGTCTTTAAGAATGTCTCTAAGATGTTATGACATGCATTAATTATTCTATTTTGAATCATGAGTTAAGATCAAATAAGAAATAAAATTAAAATGAAAAAAATGAGAAAGAATCACAAGCGCATATTTGAGTTGCACCAATTAAAAACGATGCATTTCCTTTTGATTTTTCATCCTTATTTGAAATGTATGGTTGTAACTTTTTTCCACTCCTTTTATTTTGTTTGCTCTTCTCATTAGATTTATTCCCTTTGAATCATCAATATTCACAAAAAAACCCCTAATTCTCTCTCAACTAATGTCGATTTCAGCAACAGCCAATAAACTCAATCATCGAATCGATTATTCTACCTTGCTTAATCTTCTACCTTATGATGATCTTGTTTGTTGCGTGTAATCGCTGATTACTTTGCTCAAACAGTTTCTTATTTGGTCGTCGTTATTTAGGATTAGGATTACATTCGTTCTTCTAGGGTTTTTCGTTTAATCGTTGTTTACTTTGCATTGATTGTGGTGTCGGCTCAATTAATTCATCATCATTACTTCTGCGTTCATTATGATTGGTGGTTAGGGCTTGTTTCGTGATTGTTGTAACCCTAATTTTTTAGATTTTCGAATTTCTTTACTGCCTTAATAATGTTTCCTTCTTTGAATCTGGTTTTTGTTCGTGAGTTTGAGAGTTATGGAGTCTGGTAGTTCTTTGTTGGGAAACCTAGCCTCGAAGGTTAGTAATATCAATGGGAAACTTGTTGGGAAGGATTGTGTTGATAACGTCCATGAATCTGCTGGTAAATGGAGGTATGAAACCGACTTCTTTTGCTTCCATGTTTAAGGACAACACGTCCAAGAAGACGATTCATTTATCTGAGTTAAGGAATGACGAATGTGTTAGTGGCGTTGATGTGTCTATCCCGTTGGCATCGGTTGATGAAGTAAGTGATTGTTTTGCTAATAATTTATACGGATACTTTATAGGAAAATGATGCGGTCGTCGTAGGACTTCAACAAGAAGTTTTACAACTCCCTAGGCATAATACCTAACCGTTGTAGTAGTAGTATAAGCAAGACTTGGGGGTTGTTATCGTTCTCTAGAGGAATAGGCTGGGAAGGCTTGATCACGGTCTAACAGAATTTTAGGGGTTGAAAGAAGATTATTTTTGTATTTTTATATTTATTAGAAATCAAGTAAATCTACGGTTTGAGAGGTTGGTTTGATAAACTATTAACTAAACTAATTGATAAACTAATCTACTGGTGATAACTTTATGATAATTAAATGTATTTACTTAATCATGCATTACTTATCAGACTGTTTCTCCTAATCTTGTTGCCTTGTCACACTTGTGATGTAATGTGTAAGTATTTCCTAAGTTATGAACGAATTACACGAATCCGTCGTCTATTTAATATTCCGTTTAGGCAAAGCACAAGCAAGGTACTATGAAGACTATTACAAAGCCCCTAAGAGTATATTAAATGCGTGTGAAATACCTTAAGAGGGATCAACCATATAAGGGGCAAGGTAGTATGAAGACTGTTACCCTATGGTATCCTTTCTACGCACTCGCGTTTCCCTAGATGTGTCAACAGCGATACAGACAAAAGCTGGTTTTCTAAGGCCTAACACGCACATTCATCAACAAGAAACAACAGTAAAAGGATCTACAATCCGACTTTCATGCAATCATACGCAAATACAAAGGAGGGTTTAGCCTCGCATGTTATAAAGGAAGTAAGAAGATAAATCAATCACACAACATATAGACATATTGAATGATTAATGATAAATAACCTTACTTGAATTAAAACATGGATCCAAGGCAGTACAATAGAGTTTTGAGGCCCTAAAGATGACCTATGAAGCTGCTACAAGGACTAGGGTTCGTCTCCCTAAGTTATACAATGTTATCCCAAAAGTTACACTCTTAAAACCCTAAAATCGATTTTGTATATATAGAGATATCGCGGCGACGGCGTCGTGTTATGGTCCTGACGCCGTCGCTACGTGGATGATTCTAGATCCTCTTTAAGTCGGCCACGTCTGGGTGCCGTCTCCAAATTCCAGACGTCGTCATTGAATAGATCACGACGGTGTCGCTTTATGCTTGCGACGCCGTCTCCACGTTCTGTAAGCAATATTTCTTCAAGGATTTGGTGTAGGTCCGTAATCTCGTCCGTTTCTTCTCTAAATGAGCCCAAGTCACGTGTATTTCCTCCAAATGCCATCCAAGTGCTAAAAACCTGAAACAAACGATTAAGCACATAATCTGGGCATATTTGCATGATTTAAGGGGTTAAATGACCCCAAAATAGTGTATAAAATGACACCTCATCAAATACCCCTACACTTGGGATTTGCTTGTCCTCAAGCAAATGGACTTTTCTACCTAGACAATAGCAATATGATGGTCATTTAACCTACTCTTTAAAAGTATTTTACAACATAACCTTCTAGACCTCGTAATTAAAAGCACGAAAAGCATACACTAGCACCTCACATAAGTGTTTGGGATTCTCTCTTTCACTCGGGTGTATAATAAATTATAACATAATGGGAAAACAGAAAATCAACACTCATTACCTGTCATAGCATATAAATTACCATAGGCTTGGTAAATGATCAAACCTCCACCGCTTAGACGCAAGTATTATTCATTACTATCTAAGAGGTCTTTTTTAAAGGGTTATGAGGTGTAGGTGTAAGATAACATTAACGGAAACGGAAACGGAAACATATGGGATACATTTGGGTGGCTTTGGGTGAATTTGGAGTGGAAGGCTTAGCTAATTATTTAGACGAATACACGTTGGTTTGGTTGCTAAGCCAAGAACTTAGACAAAGATATACAAACTCTACACAACTCTACATCAATCTCTTTCTTTTTCTTTTTTGTTTTTTTTTTCTCTTCTCTTTCTTTTCGAATAACATAATACATCACATGGGGCTTATAGATGCACCCATACACTTGAACTTTTACATACTTTACAAGCAAACTATTCTATGACCCGAATTGAGATGGATCAACATAACATGGAGCTTATTGAGCTCTACTAGGTGTAATAAATTACTTCTTCCCCATTTCTTCATAAGATGAATACTACCATGAATCTCAATCGTCCCAAAACTGTATTTACAAGGATAAGGACTTAGCAACCGTGCACTCAATAATTAACTTGGGTTAAAACAGTAATGTACTAAAAGCGAGTACAATTAAGGTAGGCTAAGGCGATTTGGGTGTAACGATTGGTTTAATGGTTGACAATTCTCTTCATTATTAGTCCAGATTAACCAGAAAATTACGAGAACCGTGAAAAAGAATAGGCTCGGAGGGTTGTACTAGGGGTATCCTGCACTAAAGATGAGTGCATGTCATGGGTGTGGGATAGTTATATGATCGGTGTGACCAAAATAATAATTACAAGTTTAAAACATGGGTTAATCGTAATGCCTCTTATCAAACAAATCCTAATACTTACTATGCGGTCTCGGAATGCATCACAAAAACAAGTTCTAGAATTTAATATACTACAGGTACCCTCATATGATTCTTTGAACTGATCTCAATGTTCCAGAAAAGATGACTAAGATCATACGTACACATCCGTAACGACGGAATAGACACATATGTCTGCATTCGAACCTTAACTCAAAATTGCTAAATGTAGAATCATCTTGGGTATCGAAAATGGATACCCGAATTCCTAAAGATCTAAAGGCGAACCTTACATTTTTGGGGTGGAATTTTGAGGGTTTTTGTGCTAGTCATACACATTCCTATCCATGAGACGCTATTAATACTCGGTTTTTGTCGGTATATGTCATAAAAAAAAATTTGGTCAAAATTGCCTTTTTATGTTATGTTTCGATATATTACCCATCATTTTAAGGACAAAGCAAATGGCAAATGAAAGAATAGTTTCTAAGGCTTATTCCCCCCCTTACACACTTAAGTTGAACATTATCCCCAATGTTCTATAGAAGCACCCATATAAACGAATAAAAGGGAAAAGAAAACAAGTAAAAGAAACTAGTACTCCCCTGTTTGCTCAATAATGGAGAAGAAACATGCGATAACTGGTTAAATCGTCCTCCAAGAGTCGTCCAATGAAACTTCCTAAGAATTTCCAAGCTTCTTCTCATCAAATATAACCTGTAATCAAAGACAAAGACAACTACACCAAGCATAAAATGTGCTATGTAATAATATACAGTATGAAATTAGGGTTGACTCTATAAAGCAGTAAAGATAGGATGAGAGAATAGTTAAACTCAGGGTTAGGGTTTCGACTCTACGAAAGCAGTAAAGATAGGATGAGAGTAATGATATAATTATAGGTTTTTCTGCAGGTTTACAAAAGAATTACAGATTTTAAATATTGCACATTTTATTTTTCAGAAATTCTAAAAACAATTCAAATTTTTACATAGCTGGAGACGCGACGCCGTCAGGATAAATCCTAACGCCGTCTCCAGCATCTGTGAAAATTTCTTCTTTGTTTTTAATGAGAAATTTCCTGCACGCAATTTTTATAAGTCAAAACTGAAGAAAGTACTGCATAAAAACGTGGAATCAGTCATTACAATCATATGACTCGAAACTGACGCGAAGTAATCTAAACAATTTATTTCAAATGTTTGAATTTGGTTCTAAAAACCGGATATTTCCCCTACACTTATTTTGATGCAAAATACCTTTGATTGCAAATAAGACGAAGTTACAAACAAACAAAGCATGATTACAAACTAATTCAAAATAATAAAACAAATAATAAAGAGTTAAAACACAAGACACTCCTAATATGCGGGAAAGTAAATATTGGGTTGCCTCCCAAATAGCGATTTTCTTTATTTACGAGTCTTGTAGCTAGACTCGAAGTCACTCGTTCTTACGTGACTTCTCCTTCATCATCCAAAGTTATATCGTCATCTCTGTTGGTATCCAATACGCTCTTTTCATATGGTTCCACCCGTTGCTTATTTACGATGAATTCGTTCCCATCTTCATCGTATAGCTTAATTGCGCCGTTTTTCATGTCCCTACATACCGAAAACGGTCCATACCATCTTGACTTTAGTTTCCCGGGGAACATCCTTAAACATGAGTTAAAGAGAAGTACCTTGGTATGTGCTTAATTACACATACCTTTTAACTCATGAAATTCAATGTTTCTCCAAACCACTTGAATGAAAGTCCGATGATGATTTTATCTTCCACTTGCTCCCCCATGGACCAATGAATTCGGGGTCGAGTCGAGCTTGTGACTCGGTTAACAAAAAAAAGGCGCTTCGTGGGAGGCACCCCATGCTTATCCTAGCTTAGTAGTAATGAATAAGTCTTGTGTTCTTTGTGATTCTAGTGTTGTTGTGATGAGATTTGCTTCTGCCATTCCTGTGCTTGTGTTTTATTTGTCCAGGTATTCCCGGATTATGAAGGCTCTCGATTCTGTCATTTTTAACTCGAGCTTCACATCCTCAGCTTCATTTTGGGAATCCAGTATCCAAAACTAATCGACTAACGTTTTATCTTTTGGCACACTTTATAAACGGCCTTAGATTTACGTAGGAACCCCTTTGAAACATCGAGGACGATGTTTAGTTCTAGTATGGGGGGAATCTTCGATTTGATTTTTGCCTGCAGTCGTTGTTATCACATAATCCCGTTTTACCACCAAATTTTTGCAAAAATACCAAAAAAAAAAAAAAAAATTGAAAATTTTTTTTAAAAATTTTCAAAAATAAAATAAGTGTTTTGTCACAGTTTTGACTTTCCTAATGGGTAGAATGAGAATAATTTTTGACTCGATCGGGTGTGTTGAGCCCTAGCTAGTTCCTCAACTTACCACTTGTAGGCTAAGCTTTCACGAATTCTATCATTTGAATTTTAATAAGGTGAAGAACAAGAAGTGATAGAGTTGAATATAAGTTTATGTGCTGAGCAAGATTCTTCTAAAACTTATATGAGTAACTTGTGCTCTTTTTCTCCCATTAGCTTCTAATCCACCTAATCATACGTACTCAATTCAGTTTAACTAAGTCAATCAATGTTTTTAGAAAAAGCTTCAAATTTGTAACTTAATTCTTTAAAACGAGATTTTTCTGTTCTTAATAAATTCGAAAGTTAAAATGCCAAAGAAGCGTAAATGAAGTATGAATCTAAATGCATGAATATTAAAATTTATGTCCAATGAAGCTACCATTTGATTATTGGTACAAGTAAAGATGGTTACCTGTGTCGTGATATTCCCACTCGCTAACCACGAGGTGGGGTTCAAACTAAGACATCTTACTTTCTAGGGATTTGGTTATATGTCTTATCTTTTTTTGTGTTTGTGATATCTCACAGGAAAGCGAGGTTCTAGGTGAGGGTTCAACTATGACACTTATCCTTAGCCATATTAGGAAGAAGGTGTTGTTGTGATTTCCCACTACGCTAGCAACGGGGTGGGTTTTCAAACTAAGAACATCGGTCGTTGGTTGTGATATCCTACTAGGGAGCGAGGCCTGGGTAGGTGTTCAAACTAAGCAACGCATTCCTAGCTTTAAGAACTTATGATTATAATGATGAAAATGTTGCAAAAAGTTCTACAGTTAAAATCTCGTTCTTTAAAATTTTTAAGTTACAATGGTCCTAATAAGTTGTTGCTTTGAGTCATGATTCATCTTGTTTTACGACTATGGATATAAGTTGATCTATGGTTGAGTTGAATGAGTACACACATTTATAATCCATACTATTCATGTTGGGAGTAAAAGTTCACATGTTCTTAAGTTTGAGTGCTTAGCATTTAGGACGTATTTTGACAATGTTCTTGTTTAATTGCCTTGGTTTGGATCTAGTGAAAAATCTGGGACGATGAATTTATCGTCAGACATCCGTAGATTATTTCTATGGGCGTTTCTCATTCTCTTATCAATGTGATAAATAAAGGATGCAAACAGTGTAGTCGGAAAAGAAAATGAACAATCCAAATATATTAGGGATAGTTAGTGTACAAATAAAAGTGGTGAAAACGGGACTTTGTCGATGTTTGATTCTTTCAGTTTCCCTTGGGCAAACGCTTTGCTACTTTCAAAGTTATTAGTCGTAGGGGAGATTGAGTTCTTAGTTTGCGTAAATGCTTTACTTCATAGCAATTGCGTGAGGACTCGGCAATACATTAGTATGGGGATTTTTTTATGTGCTTAATTACACATACCTTTTTACCTTTAAAACGAGCTAAATAACCAAAAAACGGACTTAAAATGTCCTAAATATATGCTTGTTTTGCCAATTGTGTTGGTGCTGGAACGGATAACTAGAAAATGACGAAAACAAAGCAATACGACAAAACCGGATAGGGAATGGAAAAGACTGTGAAAGACAAAGCCAAATCGAAGCCGAAAAGTCAATCAAGTCAAAAAGTCAACAGAAAAGTTAACTGGTCAAAGACAAAGTCAACCCAAGTCAACCCCGAGGCCAAAGTCAAAGAAATATAAGTTTAGGGACTGAAATTGTCAATCCCAAAACTTATATATAAAGAAGAAAAGAGAAAAAAGAAGACAAGGGTGCAATCTGTCATTTTTGCCAAGTCCCAAGAGTTGTATCTAACAAGGACGAGTGATGCAACTAGATATAACACTCTTGGGGACTTGTTTTGCCAAGTCCCCAAAAGTTTTAAACCACAAGGACGAAGATTGCAAGGTACAGATATAACTCATGGAGGACCATCCCTGCCAACCAAATCCCAATACCCTGTCACCCCCCAACCTTTTTTCCCGCCATTTTTAAAACACAAAAACCCACTCACGGGTTAACAACCCTTCTTTTACCCTATAACCTCAAAAACCCCATGGTCAAACTCGCCCCTCCTCCTCCACTTAAACCCTAATCCCATTTGGCAATCCCACAAATCCCCAAGGCCTAGTGGACGGTTTAGATGATTTTTTTGGTTTTGCTCTCACCAAACTAACACAACAAAGAAGCTGCTCAGCTATAAAAGAAGAAGAAGACAGAAGAACAAAAAAAAGGGGGTTTTATTTTCAGTTTGTTTTTATTTTCGTATTTCTAAGCATTTTCCTTTAAGTTTTTAAATTTCAGCTTTAAGCTCTTGTACTTTTGTTACTAATTCTTCTTTTAGCTTGTACTTTACGAATTTGAGCAATAACATTCAGTTTTCAAGTTTCTTCATACTTTGATTTCCATTTTAAGCTGTTTTCATCAAATAAGCTCTTAATAAGCTCATTTGAGCTTATTCCTTTTCATAAGCTCAAATTCAGTTTAAAATTTGTTAAAAAGTCATTCATTACTAGTTTTGTTTAGTTCAAATCAAATCATGATCATGTGAGTGCATTTGATTCAGTTTTGGAAGCTACAAGGCACAATAAGCTTAAATCAAGCTTATTGAGGTTTAGAGGCTAGGGAGCCACTTAGGTTCAAGCTTTTTAAGCCACTCACTCTACTAGAGTGGCTTAGGTCTGAGTCTACAAAAAACTCAGGTTTATTTTTCTTTAAATTTCATCTTAACATTAATATGGCTTAACTCAAGTAGCTTATTTCTTTGTTCACCTTATGCTTAATCATGTTTATGTTGTTTAGATGGTTTAAAGTTAAAATGTTTTTAAGCTGTATTAGTGAGAAATATTAGGGTTAAATTTAGTTGTTAGATTCTGTCATACTAGTGTAATCAGCCTAGGAGAGAAACTAGCTTAAATCTACTAATAAGCTATAGGTTTAAAAGCTTAAATAGCTTTATTAGGTTAGTTTAAGTAGAAGTGGATAAAAAGTTTTAGTAGCTCTAGCTTTGAAATAGATTTTTAGTGCAATTTAGTTTTGACAGACAAAATAAAGGAGTGTTTGGTTTTAGGTACATTTGACTCTTTAAGTCAACAATTTACTATCAATTCTTTTTATACATTGGAGGAATCTATAGAAAACAAGTTTTAATCAGGTTTTAAAAGTTAGTTTGTAAATTTACAAAGTTTTAAGTGCTAAAAATACTTCCTAGCACCAGGGCAGTTTTGAGAGTTAAGTGTTTTTAGTTTTAAAGAAATTCATGGCAACCTAGAGGTCACTTTGTGTTAGTGTACATTTATTTACATGTAATGAGTTTGTTAGAGAGTTCTAAAGTGGAAACTAAGCCTGCACTTAAGATTTTTTGGTCAATTGCATCAGCAACAACAGTTAATACTGTTGTTGCTGTTCAATTTTCTAGTCCCTTTTTAGCATTAGTGATTAGGAGTTAGGATTTGGAATTTAGTAAGTCAAAAGTATTCCATTAGTTACACAAAATTCATCATTTAGATTTTAATTTTAAGCTTTTTAGCCTAGCTTATTTTTACCTAAAAAGTAGTATAGCAGCATTTAGTTTTCTAGCCTATTTTCTACTTTGATTTTCATTTTTAGTTGTAATTTTGAAAAACCTTTTATCTAGGTTGATTCAAGATCAATAGCATAGCTTATTTTCAAATTTTCAGCTGTTAGGGTCTAGTTTTAAGCTTTTTAGCTTATTAAGAAAAGCTTATCTCAGTTTTAAGTTAAAACTTGCACTTTTTAAGTTCAATTCTCTTGTTATTTTTGTTAAAGCTTAGCTAATTTTTTCTTAGATATCCTTAGTACACAACCTGAGCTACATTTAGCTTCTTTTCTTTTCCATTTTCATCTAGTAATAAGCTGGGAAATAAGCCAAAGCTTAAAAAGCTCTCAAATCCCCTAGATTCTGTAACAGCCTTGGATAAGCTAGTTTTTTAGCTTATACAGTGGACACAAGTGGAAAGGGTCTTCATTAAAGTTGTTAGGAATAAGCTCATCTATAGATTTGTAGTTTTAAGTTTTTGCTAATTCTCAAATTTTAATAAGCAAAAAATAAGCCTTAAGCGTAGGGTCTATTTTGTATTTTCTTCATAGTGTAGGGTTACCCGTTTCTATTACATAGTAGTGTAAATTTTCCATATTTCGCCCGCCTACCCTGTTCTTTCCCTTTTTACCATTTCTACCCTGTCTTTTATAAGAAATAAAAAGAATTAAAATTTTAGTCGGGTGAGACAAGATCGAAACCCCGGAACAAGCGATACGAATAGCCCCCTTTAACACCACTCTTACCACTGCGCCCTTGGGTCTTTTTCGTTAAAGACTCAAGGGCACTAGTACTTAAGGGTGTTTGTGACTTATAAGTGTAATAAGCTGAATAGCTTATTTTCGGGCTTATTCCTTCAGCTTATTTTTGTTTCTTATTTTTCGTAGGACCATTAAAGTATCTAGTATTTTTTGTAAATTTTTCAGAATTTTTAGATAAAGTTTAATATTTTTTATAATTTAATTTAGATAAAAGTTTATTTAATTCATAAAAAATACAAAAATTATCAAAAAAATATTTTGTTTTTTTTAGAAAATTTTCTTTTGTTATATAGTTTGTAGGAAAAATTTGAAAATTTTCATAGGATCAATTTTACAACTTTTTGTCTTTTAAAGAACGGGTCCGGTTACGGGATTTTGTTTTGACTCGTTTTTGGGTCAAACGAACTCCGTTTTCGGTCTAGTCTTTTTCATTCTTCGTTATTTGATCCTGATTAGTTTAGAAGCAAAAATTTCTTCGTAAGTTTATTTTTAAAGATTTTAGGTTTTCCCCCTTTTGTTCGGGATTCGGGCCCTCGTTTTCTAGTTTAATTTCATAATTTCTAGGTTTTTCTTAAACGTTTTAGTTCGTTATTATCTAATTTGACTTTTTCAACTTCCCAAACCAATTCCTTCCTTCAAACTCAAATCTTCGATTGTATCGATTTTCCAGTCCAGCCTCGTTGGGGATAAACGACCCGGGAACATTCTATACTACTTCTCGGTATCATTGACTCTGCTTAAGCACATACCAAAATCCCCCATACTAAGGTATTGCCGTGTCCTCACGCAATGCTATGAAGTAAACATTTACGAAAACTAAGAATCTCAATCTCCCTCGACTAATAACTTTGAAAAGTAGCAAAGTGTTCGTCAAGGGAAACTAAGGAATCAAAAGCTTCGACAAGTCCCGTTTTCACCATTTTTTATTCATACACTAACTATCCCTAATATTTTTGGATTTTCCTTTTTCTTTTCTCGACTTCCTGTTTGACTTCCTTTATTATATTAACACTGGGATCATAGAATGAGAAACGTCCATAGAATAATCTACGGATGTCCTGACGGATAAATTCATCGTCCCCGATTTTTCACTAGTTCCAAACCAAGCAATTAAACAAGATCATTTGTCAATATAAGTCTAAATGCTAAGCACTCATACTTATGACTTGTGAACTTTTCACTCCCAACATGAGTGTATGATTTAAATGTGTGTACTCATTTCAACTCAACCATAGATCAACTTATTTTCATAGTCGTAATTCAAGATGAATCATGACTCAAAGCAACAACTTATTGGGACCTTGTAACTTGATTTTAAAGAACGAGATTTTAACTGTAGAACTTTTTGCAACATCTTCATAAGTTCTTAAAGCTAGGAATGCGTTGCTTTGTTTGAAACACCTACCTGGCTCGCTCCTAGTGGTTATCACAACCAACGAACGAGGTCTTAGTTTTGGAAACCCACCCCGTTGCTTAGCGTAGTGAGAAATCACATAACACTTCTTCCTAATATGGCTATGGATAAGTGTCTTAGTTTGAACCCTCTCCTAGACCTCGCTTCTGGTGAGATATCTCAAACACATACAAAAATCCTTAGAAAGTAAAAGATGTCTTAGTTTGAACCCCACACTGTTGGTTAGCGGAGTGGGATATCATGACACATCTTTTACTTGCTCCATATAATCAAATGTATGCTTCATTGGCATAATTTCAATATTCATGCATTTTTGCATTCATACTTCATTCATGCTTCTTTGGCCATTGTACTTTCCGAATACATTAAGCACAGAAAAAATATCTCGACTTTAAAAAAATGAATCAAGATAACAAATTGAAGCTTTTTCTAAAAACATTGATTGACTTAGTGAACTGATTATTGAGTAAGTATGATTAGGTGGATTAGAAGCTAATGGTGAGAAAAAGCCACATGTTACTCATATTAGTTTCGTTTGCACTAAACTTATATTTAACTCTTTCACTTATTGTTCTTCACTTATTAAAATTCGAAGCAACGAATTTGTATAAGCTTAAGCCTTACCAGCGGTAGTTTGAGGAACTAGCTAGGGCTCTACGCGCACGATCGAGTCAAAAATTATTCTCATTCTACCCATTAGGAAAGTCGAAACTATGACAAAACACTTTTTGTTTATTTTTGAAATTTTTTAAATTTTTTCATTTTTTGGTATTTGTACAAAAATTTGTGGTAAAACGGGATTGCGTGATTATTCATCGATACAGGCAAAAATCATAATTCGAAGATCCCCCTCCCCATACTAGTAACTAAACATGTCCTCGATGTTTCAAAGGGGTTCCTACGTAAATCTAAGGCCGTTTATGAAGTGTGCCAAAAGATAAAACGTTAGTCGATTAGATTTGGATACTGGATTCCCAAAATGAAGCTGAGGATGTGAAACTCATGTGGATACTTGAGAGTCTTCACAAACCGGGAAATCCTGGACATACAACACAAAGCACACAAAACATGGACAAAACACGGGTAATGGAAAAAAACTAGCCTCATCACAACACAAACACTTATTTATTACTACTACTGATAAGCATGGGGTGCCTCCCACGAAGCGCCTTGTTTTTGTTAACCGAGTCACAAGCTCGACTCGACCCCGAATTCATTGGTCCATGGGGAAGCAAGTGGAAGGTAAAATCATCATCGGACTTTCATTCAAGCGGTTTGGATAAACATTGAATTTCATGAAAGTTCCACTCCGATGAGATACATCCGGCATAAAAGAATGATACATTGAAATGCCGGGATCAAAAATGGTATCTTCATTCCTGGTGGAGAGAAGATATGGAGGGACAACGGGATACGTGAGAAAAGCAAGAAAAATCCATACAACATAAGTGAAGAGAGAGGATTGGTCATCGCAGTGGTACATTCACATTAGTTGTAGACACATTCTTACGAATCCCGAGGTCAATAGAAGTCAAATCTCCCGGATCGGGCTCAATTTTAAATTTGAAACATTCAAGTTCCGGGAGAGACATGATGTGAGTGAGTTCATCGGCGAACTCCTCCCTTTTGCCTTGGTTAAGGGCATTTGGTTGAGATTTGCATTTGTGTTATTTTATATGTATACTATTTGACGAATCAGAAAAGTCAACATGAGTAGTGGTACTGCCACTACTCTTTTCTTTAAAATGATCGTTATCAATGTAGAAAGCTTTATAATCCGGAAGAGATAACTCAGAATGAGTAGTGGGACTGCCACTACTAATCTCTTCTAGATTAAAGCGAAAAGTTTCAGATTCGGGAATAGAATTATCAAAGGTGTTAGTCTCCTCCCAGATAAGATTAGGAAATGTGGAGGTAGACTTGGTCACAACATCGGAAGATTGAGTGGGATTATCTCTTAATGCATCGATCTTAGCAATAAGAAGATTGATATTCAACAATTTTTCATGAAGGATATCGTCTTTGTTTGTTAAAAGAATATCATCATCAATCCTTCCAACTTCCGGATCAACAATCCCTACCCCCTCTAAACTGACGATCTCAACATCGAGAGGTGATGCATCGACATAATCGATATCCTCACCGTAGGGAGAATCGTCATCACTTGAAGAATTATCATCGTCAGAATTGACAACAATCTCAGAATGTTCATTGAGAGCATTAAGAGGGGTGGTATTTTCACAAAGAGGCACATCACACATTTTGTCGGGAATACCCTCGGACTCACTTGGGATTGGGACAAGGTCCTCAACACTAGACTTTATTACTTCGTCCGATTCCGTTGCTGGAATAGTGTCAAGATGCTCGTCCCCCATACTTAGAGAGTTATCGGGTTCCTCGATTGGTAAAACGGGTGTGATTGCAATGGTATTGTCTTCGTCATCATCGTAGCAAATGGGAATCTTCCAAGATCGATCTTTAGCCGCTTGTTCTTCCGCGATTCGCTTTTCTTCTTCCTTCTTTTGTATAGCTTGACCAACCAAATCACATAAGGTTGTCATTTGTTCCATAAGCTTATTTTGAGAATTGAGAAGGTCATTTTGGGAATTGAAGATTGGATGATTGACGGTATATTGCGGGGGTTGAACTTGGTCAAAACCAAAAGAATTTGAATCATAGCAAGAATTTTGCTCATGATAATAGTCTTCATTCATTGGTTGACATTGGAAGGTTTCATGAGGACCCCCGCAATTTTCACAACAAAGATATTGTTGTGGAAAACTCGGTGAAGTTTGTGGAAAATAATCAAAGTGTTGATTGAAACATGGGTCCTGATTGTAGACAAACGGGACTTGAGGTGGACAATCGTAACCGTAATGAGAATCGTTCCCACATAACTCACAAGAGTATGGCACGTATTGGGATTGTGGAGGATGGTTTGCAACACTTGGAGAATCGTTAGAAGAGTACGGAGTTGAAACATTGATTGGTGTTCCATTTCCAACTTTACAATAAAAACAAACTCCATCGTATTCATTGCACCCACATTGTTGGCATGTACGAAACAGACATTGTTGTTGCAAACTTTGCAAGTTTTGTAGGGGCTCACTAATGGTTTGAGTGTTGCATGGTTCCGGATTAGTGATAATCGGAACTTTCGGAGGACAATTATACCCGTAATGAGCACCTTTCCTACAAAACTTACAAGTGCATCGTCGACAAAAGATTCCATCTAACGAATCACCGCACTCGTGACAACAATGGTCAATGTGTGGAGGACTTGGTGAGGAATTTTTATCGAGGTCCTGATTGGCAACGAATGGCTCTTGAGGAGCATTAACAACGTTTGTATTGTCATCGGATGACTCGGAAGTATCTTGAAGGTCTTTGAAAAATTCATTTTCCACACAATATGTAAACAAATCTTCCTTAAATTTCTTTCGTAAAAGAGCACATCCTTGACAATACGGACCATCAACCGGGGTTCCACACTTTGCACACCTTGCGCAATTTCGAAGGGGTTTAGGAACAAGAATTTTGTCTTCGAGACTCTTTTTTGAACAACAAAAGTCTGCAGTGTACAAAGCTCCACAAGTCGAGCATTCTTTAATCGCGTAAATCGGATTCAAACGATAATCGAATGACGTCATAAGAATTAAACATTAAGATGGATAAGAAAAGAATTAAATGATACGAAGAAAAAGAAGATTATTTTTGGTTTTTCGAAATTCAAATTCACAATTTATTTTAACGAACAAAATGAATAAACAACGTAAACCTGATAATCCACAAGCCTTCACGTAGCTCTTCGAAAGAAAAACTCACAAATGAGCGGAGGAGAGGGATAAGCGCGAAGCTTATTTCTCCTTTCGGGTTGTATAGTTCTTGGAACAACCCTTCCTATATAACCCTCTTTAATAGTTTGTTTAAACTTCAAAGGTGAGCCGTAACCTCGCAAGTGACACAAAAGGCAAGTTTTTAAATCGTTTTGTTCGAGTTGGTGAACCAATAAGTTCAACCGGAATTTAATATGATAATACTCAATTGAGAGTATTATATTTTGGTATTTTATCAATTTGTGAATTTTTATTCTTTCAAAGGACAAATGTTTTTTTTATTTTTTTTTTTTTTTTTTTTTTTTTTTTTGGTTTTTCTTTAGCTTTTATATGATAATTATACTAATAAATAAAAATATTTTTGTATTTTTGTATTTTTTTTATTTTTGTATTTTTTTTTTATTTATTTATTTTTTATATATAAAAATATCCACAGCTTCAAACACAAATTGATTGACGTAACGATAATCGTTTTTACAGCTCCTCCCTGGCAACGGCGCCAAAAATTGATCCGTGCTCTAAACCACAACGCTTGAAATACATATAATATAATAATAAAATATAAAATAATATATAGTAAGGATAGTCTAGATACAAAATCAATAATACCGGGCGAAGTAGTATAGAAGTTCCCCGGGTCGTTTTATTTTCCCCCAACAGAGGCTGTGCAGGAAAACGATTACAAGTCGGTATGATTGTGAGATTGAATTTTGAATTACATTACAAATATTAATAGGCACAAACTAAAACGAAGTAACAGCCCGAAATGTTAAATACAAACGAAAAATACACAGTGAGCTAAAACTGAAATTTAAAATCTAAGGCACTACTTTAACAAACTTTATACTAAAAATCTCAAATTTAAAAAGAAAATTTTAGGAAAAGAATTGGAATTTATAACTATTTTTGAAATTTTTATGAATTGTCAAAGAAAAATGAATTAACTAAAATAAACTTTTCTAAAAATTAAAACTAAAATTCTACTATTATTTTTCATAAATACTAGATTTAAAAAGAAAATTTTCACAAAAAGAATTAAAAAATTTTTCAACTAATTTTGCTATTTTCTCTATGAGTGTTAATAAAGAGAAAAGAAATTACTTAACTAACCTATTTTAATTCCTAGAAAATACAAATTCAACTGGAAAAATAAGAAAAATGTTTTTAAACACTAAAAGGTGCAGAAATCGAATGGCATAAAAAGCCCTAATTTAATATACCCTAATAGTAGCCTTATTTTTGACAATTAAAAACTAAATCCCCAAATTTTAATTTAAAACTAATTTCTAAAATAATAACACTATTTTACTTATCCTAAAAAGACAGGTAGACAGTGTAAAAGAAGAAATAAAAGGGTAGTCGGGGTAACTATGGTAACTTTACACTTAAATAAGAAACGGGTACCCCTATACTATTAAAAAGACAGAAACAAACCCTACGACTTGGCTTCTTTTGGCTTATTAAAAAGGAAAATAAGCAGAAACTTAACACAACAAAGATGTTAAGAAGACTTATAACTAAACAACTTTATCAAAAGGTCATTTTCTACATTTATCAACTGTAATCTAAAACTAAGCATTTTGAAACTTTACAGAAATAAATGGTTTAAAATAGCTTTTTCAAACATTGGCTTCCAATCCGCTCATTTCTGCCTGATAAGTGAAAAACAACGAAGCTATATGGATGCTTAAGATGTGTACTAAAGATGATCTAGAGAAAAATAAGCTAATATTAACAAGAATAACAAAAAAGTGATCTTAAAAGTGCAAGGTTCAGACTTAAACTGAATATAAGCTTTTTCTTATAAGCAAAAAGCTTATTCCTAAAACCTTGGGATAGCTGAAATTTTGAATTTAAGCTATGCTAGGGATTTAAAACTTAACCTAGATAAAAAGGTTTTTTCCAAGATTACAACTAGAAAGTGAAATTCTAAAAGATAATAAGCTACCATCTCATTCGGCTGCTATAAGTTCACTTTAGTGAAGGAAAATAAGATATACTAAAAAGCTTAAAATACATTTAAGAGATTATTTTAAAGAACTAATGGATACAACTAAGGTGCCTTAAATCTACATTCTAATTCCTACTTATAACTACTAGAAAAATACTTAAAATTGAATCACTAACAACAGCATTAGACTATTGTTGCTAGATCGCAATTGGCGAATTAATGTATAATGCAGGCTAATCTCTTAAACTAAAACTCATACACTCTCAACTTGTATCTAATGTTCACCTAACACAAGATGAGCTCTAAAATTCCTGAGAATCTATTAACTTACTAAGTACTTCATATTAAAAGTGTCCTGGTGCTAGATCAATTATGAAACTCAAAACTTGGAATCTCCTACAAACTAACTTCTAAATTCTTTTTAAAACTTGATATATAAACCTAACTCACATAAGCAAAAGTTTTTTGACAAGATTAATGTGACTTTAAAGTCAAATACACTAAATCCAAACCTTCCTTATTCTGTCTGGCTCAACTAAAATGCACTTAAAATCTTATTTTAAAGCTTAAACTTCTAAAACCTTTATATCTCTTCTACTTAAACTAACCTAATTAAAGCTAGTTTTAAACACTTAAACTATCAGCTTATCTTAGGAAAATAAGCTACTTCTTTCGTTAGCCTATACACTTAATATGACAGTTTAACAAAAGAAAAATTATGATTACACAAATTTAACTAATGAAAACTTAAACCAGCTAGATAACAAGCCTAAAACAAAATATGTTGAAGAGAATTGAACAGAATGACTAGTAATAAGCAAATGTTATAAGCTAAAATTAAAGCTGAAAATGAGATTTGAGAAAGAAACCTATTTTTGTAGTCTCATCCACAAGCCATCTCTTGTAGAGTGAGTGGCTTTACACACATACACCGAATGACAACCTTCCTCCTAAACCTGAGCTAATAAGCTCAATAAGCTTTTACAAGCTTATTACCTCCTCTTGTTGCTTCCAAAATGAATCCAATGAACCAAGTGATCATGCTTTGATTAAATTGACAAAACTAGAAGTTAAATGACTTACAAAACAAGTTCTTAAAACTGAATTTGAGCTGTATGAACAAGTATAAATAGCTCAACATGAGCTTGATGAGAGCTTAATTGAGTAAAAACAGCTTAAATTTGAAAGGAAAAAACGATTGAAACTATAAAAAACTGAATTTATTACCAAAATAGTAAATACAAAGCTTAAGATATGATAAGACAAGTGCTTAAAGCTAATTTTAAAAACATAAAAGAAAAAATGCTATAAATAATAAGGAAAATTACAACTAAAAATTAAAACAACTCCACTACTAGGTACCACCTGGCTTTACATAAACCCGAGTATATACAAGATAGAAAATTCTAGGTCGTTTGCTTGCTGTGTTTCTCTCTGAGACAAGAAAGTGCTCTTAGTGTTTCTTGTAAGAGTTGCAAACTCAAAATAAACTAGCCATCCAAGTCATCTTGTGCTTCATTATGAATTACTCACAGCCATTTGGATTTGCCATTTGAAAAATGAGGGATTGCCAAATGGGATTTAGGGGTTTAAGTAGGTTGAGGTATGGTTTAATCCATGAGTAAGAATGTGAGGACTGAGTGTAGTTGGGGAAGGGAAAAGGAAACAGGCTTTTTGGTTATTGGTTATGGCGGAAATTGGATTATGACACGGTTGGGATAAGCAGGGGTGTATGGATAAGTGTTTGGTAAAATGGCAGTTTTTTTTTTTTTGGTCCCTGATGTTTTACAGTTTTGATTGCATCCAAGGATCCTTGTGTTTAAAACCTTTGGGGACTTCAAAACAATCCCCAAGGGGTTATAACACCCTTTCAATCACATGCCTTAGGTGGTTATTACTTAAGATACTCGGCAGTTTTGCCCCTTGTAATATAACTTATGGCAAATTGACAGTTTGGCCCTTCTCATCTTTCCTCTTAACTCTTTTATAAATCTAAGTTAGGATTACAAGTCTAGCCGCTAAAACTTATATTTTTGACTTTTGGGCTTCTGGTGACGTGGGTTGACATTTCCAGGCTTGGGTTTGGACTTGACTTTGCTTTTCCTTGCTTTTTTCCATTTCCGAGTCCGGTTCATGTCATTTTGTGGCTTCGTTTTCGGTCTTTTCTTAATTATTCCGTTCATGCACAATACAATTAGGCCAAAACAACTATATTTGGTATTTTAAGTCCGTTTTTGGTTATTTTAGCTCGTTTTTAAAGGTAAAAAAGTATGTGTAATTAAGCACATACCACAGTCACCCCACCAACACCACTGAGGGTGGGTTTTGGTTTAACAACCCCGAGCTAGGGTGCGTTGGGTTATGTTCTCAGCCGTAGGGTGCGTGTGGTTTTATATAAACGACCCAAGAGTGCGTTTGCTTATTTTATTAAGCACCAAGGGTGCGTAGGGCCTTCATAACAACAAGGGTGCGTTGGGTTTGACGAAAACACCACCAAGGGTGCGTCGGGTTGGCTGTGTAAACGCACGAGGGTGCGTTTGATTTTCATTACCACACCAAAGGTGCGTTTAGTTTTCATATTAGCACATGGGGTGCGTTTGGTTTACTATAAAAACCACTAGGGTGCGTTTGGTTTTGATAGAAACATCGAAAAGGGTGCGTTTGGCTGTCCTTAACAGCTTAGGGGTGCGTTTGGTTGTTCTTAAACTGACAAAAGGGGTGTTTGGTTGGCTGTGTAATCGCACAAAGGTGCGTTTGGTTGGGCAGAATCCGCACAAGGGTGCGTTTGGTTAGGCAGAATCCGCACAAGGGTGCGTTTGGTTGGACAAAATTGCAATAAGGGCGTGTTTGGTTTTAGCAGAAATACACTAAGGGTGCGTTTGGTTTATCAGAAATGACATAAGGGTGCGTTTGGTTTTAGAGACAGCCTTTAGGGCGTGTTTGATTTATAATAATCGATTAATAAAATTATTACGAGATTTATAAATATAAAACCGGATATATATTGGTGGTTTAAAATGGTTAAATAAATATGATATTTATTATTTTGTTTAGTTTAGATATAATAACATATATATATATATTATATCTAAAACACGCGGGTGTTTGAAACATTGAAACGCGAGTATAATTGCAACATGGATTGAATTTCATAAAAATGGAAAATGTGGTTTAAACGAAAAGGTCATGACGACATTTATATAAATTACTATACTTAATAAATTTCGTTACAATTTCTATTATCTTAGAAAAACCGATAAAAGACGAAGTTATATAGTCTTAAGATCGTTAATTTGTAATTATACAATAACCAGATAAACGAACGAGAACTACACTTTTGTAAATGAGACAACTAGTTTAACTAAGACCCGTCGAGGAAACGAATACTAAATTATAAAATATTATTTTATAATTCCCGATTAATGGACAAAGTAAAGACTTTAAAACATGTGTTTACTTTTATACAAGAACTTTTATTTAATTAAGTGGTGATTTCCGAAAACATGTCAAACTGTTTGGTTTAATTATTTACTCGCACTTCTTATATAATACTTGCAAAGTATTATACATTTCATATTAATCCTTAGATTGTTTGTCTTTGTCATATAATTCACGGTATGAGTTATATAATTGTTATTTTTCATAAGTGATATATACGGTATATATTACACACTTTGCGTTTACTTTCGATTTATTTTATTTAATCAACCCCAAACTACTATAACTTGAAATCTAAATCTTTTATCAATGTGTCGTGTTGAGGTGACTATCCATCGGGAAACACAAATTCATTATCCTAGGCTAGTGGGACTAGCAGTTAAGTTAAGCTGCAACTTCTTGGTCGAGCCGTTCCAATTTCCGTTTCATCTTATACTCAATGTGTACATTCCCCCAATCGTTCTTCAACATCAAT
>BQNB010048975.1:0-42274 GCA_026074375.1 Tanacetum coccineum | reverse complement strand
GTAAACTTTTATTTCGAATGAATGTAATTAAAAATGTCTCTTTTCAAGTCGTTTTCTATGCTTGAGTTGTTATATTATGGTGTAGCACCCCAAATGACCCTTCCGCTGAGACATATTAAAATGGGGGTGTTAAAAAAGGTATAAATTATATTGGGTATCACAAATGGATACCCGAATTCCTAAAGATCTAAAGGCGAACCTCATATTTTTGGGGTGGAATTTTGAGGGTTTTTGTGCTAGTAATATAAATTCCTATCCATGAGACGCTATTAATATTTGGTTTTCGTCGGTATGTGTTATAAATTTTTTTAAATTTTGGTCAAAATTACCTTTTACGCTATATTTCGATATATTACCCAATATTTTAAGGAACAAGAAAATGGAAATTGAAGGAATAGTTTCTAAGGCTTATTTCCTCCCTACACTTAAGTTGAACATTGTCCCTAATGTTCTACAAAAGTACCCGTAAAAACGAATAAAGGGAAAAGAAAACAAGTAAAAGAAACTAGTACTCCCCTGGTTTGCTCAATAATGGAGAAGAAACATGCGATAACTGGTTAAATCATCATCCAAGAATCATCTAATGAAACTTCTTAAGAACTTCCAAGCTTCTTCTCATCAAATATAACCTGTAATTAAAGACAAAGACAACTACACCAAGCATAAAATCGGCAGGATAGATATAAATATAATTAGAGTTTAGGGTTTGACTTTATGAAAGCAATAAAGATAGGATGAGAGTAATGATATAATCATAGGTTTCTGCATGTTTATAAAAGAATTATAAATTTTAAATGTTGTGCAAATAATACTTGAAAAATTTTGAATTTTCCTGTAGCTGGGCTCACGACGCCGTCAGGATAAATCCTGACGCTGTCTCTAGCCTTTGAGAAAATTTTCTTTTCGTTTTCTTTGAAAAACTTCCTGCACGCAATTATATAAGTTATTTCCTCTATGAATTACTGCATGAAACCTGAGATTAGTCAATACAATCATATGACTCAAAATTGACGCGAATTAATCTGAATAGTTTATTTAATATGTTTGAATTAGTTCTTAAAAACCAGATATTCTCCCTACACTTATTTGTTGCAAAATACCTTTGATTGAAAATAAGACGAGGTTAAAGACAAAACAAAGCATGATTACAAAAATGATGAATTCAAACATATAAGAATAAATGAGAAGAATTAAAACACAAGACACTCCTAATATGCGATAAAAATAAGCATTGGGTTGCCTCCCAAGAAGCGCTTTTCTTTATTTATGAGTCTTGTAGCTAGACTCGAAGTCACACGCCATTGCATGACTTCTACTTTGTTTCTTCTGGCCTTCATGGATATCAAGCTCCGAATGGATCTGCATACATTTTCATCACACATGTATTCGGGTCCCAGCTCTGGACATTCTTTGTAAAACCCTAATATTTTGCTCATCACGTACTCTACCCCTCTTCTTTTGTCCTCTTCGTTCATAAGGTAGACTGATTTAGTGTGCTTTCTTTCTAGATCTGATAGTGAGTTGTACTGTACTATCTTATGGGGCATCTTATAGGCAATCTCATTGGTCCCGTTTGTGAACCTTACCACACCTTCGGGTAGGTCGTGAGTCATGTTGGATATTTCAACAAAGGGCCTCCCTAGTACTACTTGTGACAACCTAGGGTCTATGATCGAACTAATATCCTCAATAATCATGAAGTCTATGATGTAAGTGAAGTTTCCTTCAAAAACGTGCATACCCTTAATCCTTCCTGTGAAATTATTCACTCCTCCATTTATGTTTTCCCTAGGGTCAAGTTTTCTTCTCATGATCCAATTATACAGCATTTGGGTCATGACATTCAAGGGCGAGTTAAGATCGATGTATGCCTTTTCAACATGCACATGTCTAATGTTGCATGGCATTTTAAGATTTGACGAACATCCCTCTGTGATGATGGGGTTTCTTAGAAATATTGAGGGGATTGGACCACACATTAGATTCTTATGATATGCTAGCTCACTCCTGGTCGGGAATATATCAAAATGCTCTATCTCTAATTCTCCTACTCCTGCGTTTTCACCTACTTTGGGTTCCTCTATGTGCGAATCATCATTCTGCTTAATTATTTCAATAAACATTACGTCACCGTCATCCCTTTTTATGCAAACAAATTCTGTGTTGGATGACTGGGGGATCAAGCCGAGCGATTCGAAGAATGAATTGAGTTTACGGACTTTTTCGGTGATGAATGAAACTGATGGATTAAGTGGTGAGGAAGGGTTGGTGTTTGTGTTTTCCGGGTCGTCCTTCTCTTCTTCTTCTGACTCTTATCGGGTCGTAGGAAGTGCTACTTGCCATTCGATCGGTGTTGGTTCTTCGATAGTGTGTAATTTTGTTGTTTTCAACTTGCTTTGTTGTTGTTTGAAATCGGCTTTAAACTTGGACAATCTAGCGTCTTGAGATGACATGAAGTTGGACACCAATCCTTTGAGATTTGATTGATTGCTAAAGCTTTAAGGATTGTTGTTAAAGGAACGGTTCGAGATCAAACCGTTTGGTTAGAACCGGTTAGGTGGGTTTAAAAATTATTTGGTAAGGTTTTTGGCGTTGTATCCACTTAGGTTTGGGTAATCTTTTCCATAACGATTGTAGGTGTCACCAAGAATGTTTTGCTCGGGTTTGATAGTGTACTCTTACCTCCGCCGCTTCGTTGATACACGAGGATCGCATATCAACAAAAGCTTGCTCGGGATTTTCCATGCAGTACTGAGTGTCGTGGGGACCACTGCAGATCTCACATGAAGAAGTGCTCTTGTTCACTTGAGTAGGTTGCATCGGAGCAATGTGAGATTTTCCCTCAAAAATCATTAAATAAACAAAAAAAGGGCGGTTGGACTGATGCTCGAGCTCGATGAGGCGACGGTCAGATGTACTCGGGATATCTTGAGGCAAAGAGATTGCCTTAACCATCTTACCGAAATCCCTTGGGTCACTCTAACTTTTGTTGTCATAGAGGGCGAGGTCCTCTAATAATTCCCATGATTCTTCCCTATTTTGGTCATAAAGCTTACCACCAGCCGATTGGTCAATGGTTCGTCTTGTAGTGGAAGTGACATGGTCATAAAAGATTTGGACTTGGAGCCAAAGGTCGATACCATGATGAGGGACTTTTTGGAGTAAGTCCTTAAAACGAGTCCATGCTTCTAAGAGAGATTCTCTTTGATGTTGTTGGAACATCAGGATATCATTGCGAAGTTTTACGGTCCTTCCCGATGGAAAGAATTAAGCAAGGAAACGAGTAGTAAGATCCTCCTATGTGGAGATGGATCCTGCAGGAAGACGTTCGTTCAAGGCCAATTGCTAGGCTTGATCGCGAAGGGAAAATTGAAATAAACGCATGCTGGCGTTCTTTTCCATATTTTACATGTCAAGGTCGAGTAATCCACAAGTTTAAGAATCCTTAAGGTGTTGGTTTGGTTTCTTCAGGATCAAAAGTCCGTGGATATGAGCATACGTTATTGCAACCAACCGGATGGTGTCGGATCGAAAGAGGTACACAATTGTTCCCTACGGGGAGCTCATTGGTATTCCTGTAGCCCTCGTGGGCTGGTTTGTGTAACTTCTAAGAGTACGGATAGGATTCGCAAGTCTCCCATAGTGCTTGACGATAATGGATTACGAAAACAATTATACAAAGAAAAGTAGACTTGAGGAAAGCTAATGTACTGGAATTAAAATTCTCACTTAATAGGAATCAAGCGAGTAGAACTAAGTTAAACAATGATCGAAACCTAACTATTCCCCACGCAGTGGCGCCAAAAACATGATGTGAGGGTTGCGAAGACTTCACAAGGAAGTAGTTTTACCATCCCCTAGGCGTGTACCTGAAATCGTTACAGTTTAGTATAGGCAGACTCGGGGAGGGTTTGTTATCGTTCTCTAGAGGAACTAGGTTTTAGGAAGGCTCATACCCATGGTCTAACAGAATTATAAGGGGTTTAAGATGGAGATTATTTTTGTATTTTTATTTATTTATAAGGAAAGCAGGGTATATAATATGGTCTTGCAGAGGTTGGTTTGATTAACTAATAATTAAAACTAAATTATATTTATACTACTAATGATAACTTTGTGATAAATGAATGTATTTAACCATAATCATTGCACATACTCCTTAGATAGCCTTCTCCTAGATCTGTTTACTTTGTCACACTTGTGATGATCTGGTTAAGTATTTCGTAAGTCTTGATGAATTACACGAACCATATTCATCTATTTATATTCCTGTTAAGCGCAACGCACAAGTAAGGTAGTATGAAGATTATTACAAGGCCCCTAAGAGTAATCTAAATGCATCGTGAATATCTAAGTGGGATCAAAAACCCATATTGGGGGGTAAGGTAGTTGAAAGGACTGTGATCGATGGTTTCCTTTTACTCTACACACTCGCGTTTCCCTAGACGTCTGTGCCAATTTAATATCTTATGGCTAGTTTTCTAAAGCCTAACGCGCACATTCATCATAAGAAGCAACAATAAAAGGATCTACAATCCAACTTTCATGCAATCATAAGTAAATACAAGGGAGGGTTTAGCCTAACATGTTCTAAAGAAAGCAAGAATATAGATAAATCAAACAACACATAGACATACTGAATGATTAAAGATAAAAAATCTTACTTGATTAAAACATGGATTAAGGTTAGTTACAATAGGGTTTTTAAGCCCTAAAGACGGCCTAAAAGCTGAAAAAATACTTAGGGTTCGGCTCCCCAAAAGTTATACAAAGTTACACACCTAAAACCCTAAATTCGGTTTTGTATATATAGAGAAATCGTCGTGATGACGTCCAGTTATAGTTGCGACGCCGTCACAAATTAGAATCTTCTAAATCTGATTTAAGTCGGTTGCGTCCTGACGCCGTCGCCAATTCTTTGACGCCTTCACTAGAAAGATCGCGACGGCGTCGCTTTATGCTTGCGACGCCGTCTCCACACTCTGTGAGCACGATTCTTCAAGAGATTTGGTGTAGGTCCGTAGTCTTGTCCGTTTCTTCTCCAAATGAGCCCAAGTTACGTGTATTTCCTCCAAATGCCATCCAAGTGCTAAAAACCTGAAAACAAACGATTAAGCACATAATCTGGGCATATTTGCATGATTTAAGGGGTTAAATAACCCTGAAATAATGTATAAAATGACGCCTCATCAGCAACTGATATTGTATATGTATTATGATTATAACTTCATGAGTGTGTCAGCTATACTTATGATTCATGGTCATACTTTGTGTTAAAACATGTCTATTAGAAGGATGCCTTATGAGTAGTTTGCTGAATATTTAGAAGAAAAGTCTGGCAACTACTTTCAAGGTTTATGTTACCAGTACCAAACCAAGACTTGGAAAGGGGTTTAGTTAGTGTTGTGACGATAGGTCGTTTATTCTTACTTGTTTGATGTTCAAGAGGACATTTTGCGGCTTAATCTTTATCTTTGATCATTAGTTATGAGAATCTTTCATAGTATTTAAGTCAAGTTTATTACATATGGCACTGGAAGGCATGTGTTTTCTAGATAATTGGCCTCTAAAAGAGGTATTGCAATGGACTTTTCCATTATATGAGATGGTTGATTGAGTTGGAGATGGAGGGTGTAACAACATGGTGGGTCCTTCTCAGTGTAAAAAATAAACTAGAGAGTGTTGAATACCTAGTACTATCAAATATTAGACCAAGGGCAAAAGATGCAAATAAGGGTGTTTTAAAGCTTATGACTAGTACTACAGACAAAGGCAAATAGAAGGTTAGTCAAGATGCAACAGAGATTGTTGAAGCTAGGAGATGTACTGTTGATAGTGACTATGAGAGTGAGTATGACAGTGATGATGATAGTGACTATCAGTCAAATAAGTTAGTTGACTATCTTAGTCTTGGTGAAGAAGAATTGATAGAACTTAGAAATAGGATGAAAGCTAATAGAGAGGCAATGGCTAAAGCAAAAGATAAACCCAGAGTTTCAGGAAATGAATGGAGCCAAAAATAAGAAAACAGTTATGTAATGCGGAGTAATGTTAGAGGTGAGACTTTTGAGGGAACATGATATTTACATGAATGAGCTTTTGAAAAGTCTTAAGACTACTGATAAAGATGGAATAACTGAAGATCCTTTCATTTCTGTTGAAAAACATATGGAGAGGTATCCAATATATGATGAAACTACACACTAGAGACTAAGGAAACCAAAGGTAAAAGCATATGAAGTTAAATTTTTTTTTCATTTTTCTGTCTATAAATGATGTGTATTAACACATATTTATGCTTCAATTGCAGGTTGGTGAAAAGTATGTAAGTGTTGCCCAGTTCAAAAAGTGTGTAACCTACTATGCTTTGGGCAAAATTAATGGTTTCTCTTCAGTGGTGGTATAAGAGGGTTGTGAAGCTAGGGCTGGTAGGCAAAGTGTGGGACAAAGACCACTAGGTTGGTTAGATCCTTGAGGAAAAACAAAAAAAAAAAAAAAGGTGTTTTAAAACACAAAGAAAGCAGGATAGGTATCCTAGTGCTAGTATTGATGAGCATACATGTGTTAGGAATTTTAACTATGGCTCATTGGTCAACTATAAGTGGATTGCAAAAATCTTTGGTGATAAGATTAGGGATAACCCAGATATTAGGTTGTGTGATATATCTGATTAGCGATTTGAAAAAACTAAGTGCAAGGTCACCTCCAATCAGTGTACAAATTCTAAGAAATATGCATTGATAGAGTATGAAAAGACAGTTGGTGAACACTATGCTATGCTGAGATCTTATGAAAAAACAATTTTAGATTCTAATCCCGGGTCTACTGTAAAGTTAGGAGTGGCTGTTAATCATGATGACAAAACTTACTTTGATAGGTTTTATGTGTGTTTTGCTGGACTAGTAGATGGATGGAAGGCAGGGTGTAGGAAAATAATTGCTGTAGATGGTTGTTTTTTAAAAAGTCCTAATCAAGGTTAAATACTAACTACAATTGGAAGGGATGGGAATAACCACATTTACCCAATGGCTTGGGCGGTGGTAAATGTTGAAACAAAGACAACTGGTGTTGGTTTTTAGAGTTGTTAGAAGAAGACTTGGGTTGCAACAGAGGAAATGGGATAACTATTATGTTTGATCAACATAAGGTAAGCAATTATATCTGTTATAAACTTGTCCAACCATAATATATATTCTAATTATATGGTCTTATGAAAGCTGTTAAAGATGTCATGACAAATGCTGAGCACAAGCAATGTGAAAGACATATTTATGAAAACTTTAGGAAACAATACTATAGGTTAGAGTTTAGGCAATTATTATGGGCAACATCTAAACCTCATACCCTCAGCTTTTTAACAAGATTATGGATAAGATGAAAATTGCTAACCTAAATGCACATAAGTATCTGATGGATAAGAATCCAAAAACTTGGTCCAAGAGCCTTTTTTGAGGTGACATTAGGTTGTGAAGCAATAGAGAATGGCTTTTTAGTGATTGTTTTAATAGTGTGAGTTTGTTAGTGTTAGTATAGCCACATTAACTATTGCTAGAAGCTATTAGAGTGATGGTGTTTGAAAGGATGAACAAAATAAGGAAAATTAGTAGGAAATATAATCCTGAAGTATGTCCCAACATCAAAAAGAGATTGGAATGGCTGAAGGAACAACAAAGGTATTTTCCCCTTCAATGCTGTTAGTTTTAGATAAGTTGTTTAGATTGACACTAATAACCAATAATTGCAGGTTTTGGCAAGTTATACCCGCTGGTGGGAATCTTTTTGAGGTGAGATCAAGGAGTAAAGGATTCACAGTTGATGAAGGAAAGAGGACATGTAGTTTCATGATGTGGCAGTTATTAGGAATACCTTGTGTTCATGCCATAAAGGTAATCTTCTTGATAAATAGGGTACCCGAGAGTTATGTCCCAGCTTGGTTTGAAACATATATGTACTTTGTAGCTTATCACAACTTTGTTAAACATGTCTTGTATGAATTTTAGCTTGTATCAGAGATGTATCCACTGATGGATCCAAACCCTAAAAAAAAAATGCTGTAGGCCTTAGAAGAAAAGAATTAGATGTATAGGTGAGGGTGGTTAGTTCAACATACGTCTCTAAGTAGGTTTCACACGCATAGTTTTTTCAAATACAAAAAATTAGATCATAAAACACAATCAAGTTGCAAAGAACCTGTAGTTGAACAAACACCAAAACCCAAAGGAGTTCCAGGTAGGCCTAGAAAGAAGCAATCAGTTAGTGATGTAGAGGATGTTGGTGTTGTTCTTACAGGTCCAATGAGGGATGAAGGTACTGGTGGGTCTAGAGGATGGTGCTAGATGAGGTCTAAATGGTAGAGGAGTTTTTTTGTGGTGGGTCAAGAGAGGTGAAGGTGGGTCTATGACGAGGTGCATCTGGTCTAAGCTGAGGTGCCTGTGGGTCTTAGGTCTGGTGCTAGTATTGTATTAGGAGGTGCTTGTGAGTGTATGTGTCTAGAGGAGGGGCTGGGGGTCTAGAGGAGGAGCATACGGGTTCTAAAAGAAACTTGTGTCAAGTGCTGGAACACAAACAAAGTAGGTTAAGAAGAAGGTGGGGGGACGTTTGGATTTGCTAAATGGTTTGGATTGCAAGGTGAACCAGAACAGACTCAAGTGAAACCACAGAAAATCATCAACTATTGAACAGTACGACACAAGATGAAAGACCAAGATGGAGCAGAGACACAAGACAAGCTTAAGATAGACTTGACTCAAGTGGAGCAAACCCAAGAACAAACTCAGGACCAAGTGCAGCCACAAGAACAACCCCAACAAGTAACATTGAGGACAGAAGTGAAGACTCTCCAAGGAAGTTGGAAAAAAGAAAAACAGGCAGTAGTTCAAAACACTATCTTAAATGTGGAGTAATGTTTGAACAGTTAACTTTTAATATGCCTATTTTGTACATGTGAAGGCATAGATTGGTAAACATTAAAAGAATATGTTGGGTCTGTAATATTTAGACGAAACTCATTAGTACCAAGTTGGTACTACTAAGCTAATAGTTTATGAATGAACCATCAACAAAATAGCCCATTTTGTACATCATATAAGGGCACTAATTGATGGTCATTCATAAACATATATGATCAAATGAAATATCAGGCATGGAGTTTCTTTTGTTATTATCATTTGTAAAATTAATGAAATTTGTAGTATTAAATGGTGAAAATTATAAATAAATAAAGTGTATGGTTATATAATAAAGTGTGTAAGTTATTAATACTTAAAAGGGTTAAAGGGTGGAAAATGTCAAATAATAAGGTGTAGGGGCAAGGTATAACTTGGACAAAAAAAGGATAATGGAAAAAAGTGGCTAAATCAATTGCCACGTCAAATTACTTCCATTGGAGTGCTACAATAGAAAGATTGGCAAAGTGTTTATTCTATAGAAAAATTAAAAGTTGAATGCGTACAAAAGAAAAACGTAACAACTTCAATGCCTTTTTAGACCATTAGCCCAATAAACTTAAGATGAGAAAGATAAAAAATATTTATAATCATATGTTTGAGACATATTTGAGATCTCAATTAGTTTCAAAAATAATTTTAATTGAAAACGATGAAAGTATTAGTGGATTACTATCATTAAATTTGAATTGATTAAATGCATCTAACATATGTATATCAATATAATTTTACCTAGAAAATATATTATTGATGTATCTAAAGAATTAAAAATGTATATAATTTAAATCGATACATATCTATAACATATATATGAGGCTAATTATGAGTGTATAAATATGATTTAATGACTGTATGCCACCTCAACGATGACATGACACACATTTTGCCTTAATTTTTGGATTTTTTTAATTTTCGGATTTTTTTTTTTAATTTTTGGTTTTTAAAAAAAAATTTTCCATGACAAGGTTCAAAACATGTGATCTTAGGGTTGTTTTTGTTTTTTTTTTTGTTTTTTTTTTTTTTAAGTTTCCAATCAAGTTTTATACACTGTGCCAACCTCATTTTGTTTTTATATCAAAAAACTTAATAATATATTTTAAAAAAATCATGTTGATATATTTTTAATCTTCAAAAAACAATAATATATACTTCAAAATTATTAAGAAATCCTCCATAATTATCAAGATATACGTCCCTAATTATTATGACATATTTGAAGATAATACTCTATATATTATCAAGATATATATCCCATATTCAGTTTTAAAACACAATCATCACATACATACATGCCACAAAACAATTAACAGGACAATGGTGTAGTCCTCCTTTAATTGCCAATGAACTGGATCAGGTTTATGTTTTTTAGTCCTTTATTTGTTATAAACTTAATGTAAACTCATATAATTATATAACATACACCCTATCCCTAACAAGTCGAGTGGAAGTGTACAGCTGCCTCGGCGATAACGCAAGTTAAGCAAAGGAAGTGGATGCTTTTTTATGATTTCATTCAATACATATATGTGTATGCATGCTATGTATGTATACATGCATGCAATATATACTTTATTGCATGCATTGTTTTGATTTTCTGCATATGCATACGATTAGTATTTATTCCGTTGTTAATTCTAAATCGATTTATGTCATTCTATCACATATGAGTTTTGTTACAAATTTTTTAATAATGTCATGTTCAATAAGATGTTTTTACATAGTATCGATATATTCTTTTATGCCTGTTTTAGGTAGAAAAAATTACATGTTGTTGTGTTTCTATTGCAAAAGAAGATAAGTTCGTTCCAGCGATGATCATTTGCAAACGACCTAATTTATCTTTTTTTACTTTTGTATTTGTTTGTGGGGTTTTTTTGATGTAGCTCAAAACAGTAGGTGTCATGCTAGGAGTATAGGGAGACACAACAGAGAACAAGAATTCAAAACGATCTAGATTTGTGCATTATCTATTTTAAACCAGGTAATTATGTTGTAGGTCAAAATATTTACGACTTGTGAGCTAAAGACAACACTCTAGCATGAGGCAGATGCATGACCTATAAGTTGCATTGTCAATTATTTATTTCTTTGTAGCAGGTGATGAAAAAATGGATTTATGCATACTACAACAACACGGGCTAAAATGATTCATTAGTTTAGTAGAGCTTCATGTGTACAGTTGTTCATGTCAATCATGTTAGCTTTTGAGTAAAAGCCGCTTCGGTCCTTTAACATCTTAATTGTTCTTTCTAGAGTTCTTAGCATAACAACTTTTTATCTCTTGCCAAACTATTCTATTAGTTTATATTGATATTATAACATCTGTATAATTAGTTATAAGTGTTTGACCAAACCATTGAATATGGGGATAACAAAATTTGTTGCAGCCAAGATGTGCGAACAAATAATAGAAACTCATAATCATTAATGATCATAATCTTTTTTACAAGAAAAGATTAAATTTGATAAGACATAAGCTAAATGCTTTAATCCCGTAAGTATTTTTTCTTAGTGGATTATATGTTATGATGCATGGGGACTAAGTGAATGTATCTTCATTGGATTATCCAGTGTTTCTGTGATTGTGTACTCGGCTTAGAGTTATGTTATATTCGAGGGTTTTTGCAGCGGTAGTGATCTGATTGTGATTGAGAAACGCACCCGCTCGTCGAGCGAGTTATGTAACTAGTTTAATATACAATTATAAGTATTTATCATATTTATTTGAAGATATCTTTTCACGTAGTAATATCTTACCTAATTCTTTGTCAACACGAGAAACACACAAAAATCTTACATATCTCACACACAATTATACGATTTCTTTTGTTTTATCGTATATAAATAAAATATACTCACAAAAAAATAAATCTTACCTAAAACACATTTTAAACTATTCTTGAAAGTGTTATTCATATACAGAATATAATTGGACCCCAATTAAACTTGATTCATTGATTTGTTACCACTAAAGTTTAACACTTACGCGATTAGTATCCGTAACTATTAACCAACGCCAACCGCATTACTCGTAACTCTTAACCGCCTCACACGTGCGCAAACATCTGCTTTATGTCACCATCTAAACTCATCAAATCCATCTCGTACATCGTTTCCTCGTTCGTCAAAAGCGCGCTCATCCATGTATGCACGTTGTTGCTAAGCTCGAACCTAAATCAACTCACACTCAATTACCCAAATTGTTTCATTTGTCTATTGGACTTGTGGATTTCGTCTATAGCATCTCCTAGTACTGACACACAGTCTTCGATTGCGGCTGATTCTCTTGTATTGTTGTTATTACTATTGTTATCCGCGTGTTGGGATATGTTTGTCACGTAAGTAGTCGTGTGTGTGACATTAGATAGAGCTACGTGAATTGCGACCTTAGCCATGCGGCTAGGGTCGTGTTGGATGTAATCTGAGTAGTTTGAGAGAGTTGCAAAGCATGTTTCGGGGTAACGAGTCGTGTTGCAACTAGCACGAATGTAATCAGTTTCGTTTGATGATGGTTCGATTGGTTGGCCGAAGGTGGTTGATGCAAGTAAGACCGTAGTTGAGAGGAAAAAAAATAGCATAGTGGACAGTTGGATTTCCATTTTGTTCTTCTGTTTTTTTAAAGATTTCCGGTTCATATTTAAGGGTTTAAGTAGACTCTTGCATAGGGTACAATTACTGTTTTGCCCTTTTTTATGATTAATGTAACTTCCTTGGAAATCAAGTTTTCTGAGTTGGCATTAATTAAATAATGATGATAATACTTTGATCAGGAAGGTTTTTTACATGAACTCTTTTATTATACTCTTTTTATTTCAAATTTATAGTTCAACTTTATTTTTTTTGGATATAAAAATAAAAATAGATATAAAAGTTTGATCATATTTATCATATTAACCATGTTTGAAATTATTATTACACACTTTAAAGAAGATTTTAATTAATTAACTAAAGGTAATAATGTCATTCTCTTAAAAAGTAAGAAAGATAAAACAGTAATAAGTACACTTTTTTTATACTGTGTGTTTTTTGTCGTGAGAGAATAATTTTAAGACGGCGGGAGTAAATATTATACGGAATATGATACGTGATATTGCAGTTAAACATCAACCTTAAATTGCTAGAAAGTTATATATTACGTGCAATCCTATAAGCGTCTTACTTTCTTTAATGATCTTCAAAACATAAGCATGACAAGCTTCAAAAAGCATAGAAAATATAAAAGCTTGTATCTTATTATAAATCCTAGGTTGCGGTCGACCATTCGATCAAGAACATCAAAATGAAAATGATTAGGCGATACAAGTTGCGTATACATACAATTAGTTTTAATGCCCGTGCAGGCACGGGGTTTAGACATTATGTTTTTTAAATACATGTATGATTTTTATTTTTATTTTCTGTTTATTACGTTTATGTTATAGGGTATATATCGACTCATATTGAGGGATAGATTCATATCTTTTATATATATTATATGAGCTGGAGGAATAATTACTATTTTTTTTTTCTTTTGATTTACCTGTATAACTAAAATCACATTGTGAGCTGACTAAATCTCTTCAAAACTACTTTTTTAGGTAAGCCGAAGTCAGCTCATGTGAACCTTCGAGGCACACAAGGGATTAGTTTTCTTCACGTTATATTCGAACATTGACCTTCCACTTTGGAAGGCTGGTTATCTTACGTTGGGTATGGTATATGTTTTATGATTTAGTTCCATTATAAGTCAGCTATACTTATGATTCATGGTCATACTTTGTGTTAAAACATGTAAAATTTTAGCTTCGCAATCGAATTTAAGAGCATCAGACTTATCAAAAGTTTGCAAGACCGTTAATATTTATAGAGTATAGAAAACTAAAGAACTAAAATAAGTATTATGTTTCGTGCATACAATATGTTTTGGTCAAACAAAGATTTACCTATTGTATATCTTCAATACATATACAAATGTAAAAAGAGTTTTACCCATTTTCCCGTCACCAACACTTTTTTAAGATATAAAATTGGCCCTAGATTATTGTATATGATTTATAGGCATACACACATGTCAATGGAATAAAGACTTTTTGCGAAATTCAAATCTTAGAATTTTAGTACGTATTAAACCAAAAGAAAAAAAAATGCAATTCTTCCAAAATGTTGTAAATCTTTTATTATAATTTTTTTCTATTAAATTTAACTAGTTTTAATGGCCGTGCACGCACGAAGCCTAGACATTATGTTTTTTTAAACTACATGTATATTTTTATTTTTTTTCTGTTTTATAAGTTTTGTTATTAAGTATTATCGAAATATATGAAGATAATAGATTCATTAAATCTTTTATATATTACGTAGTATATTAACTTGCGGATGATTACTATTTTTTTATTTACATATTTTCTGACTTGACATTGTGAGCTAACTAATCCCAGCGAAACTACCCTTTTAGGTAGCCCGGAATCGGCTCAAGTGAACCTTCGATGTGTTTCGGTTGTACAACATGATTTCAGGGCCGACAATGAAAAATCCACCAAAAAGTCTTCGGGTAGATTTGAGATGTGATTAGATAATGTTAAATTTTTGTTTTTAAGTAAGAAATTGTTTACCTTTATTGTATTTTAAAATATAAAATTTAGAGGTATAAACTTTAAGGAGTTATTTGTTTATTTTTTAAAGTTATAATAAAACTTGTAAGTTTATGAATTTACACTTTTAACTCATATAATTTATTTAAACTTAAACCACAAAAGTTTTATTAATTATCTTATCTTTTCTCAAATTTTTGTTTTCACAAATTTGACACATATTTTTTTAAGTGTTTTTTTTTCTCTATCAGATTTCTCCACAATTTTTTTTATCTTTGACCAAATTGATTCAGTTTTGACTTTTTATTGACCAATTAGATCGCACGATTTTTCCTATGTGGCAAAATCAAGCATCCTGATTGGTCTAATTTATTTCCATATAAGATTTAATTTGATAGAAAACTCCGAAATGATGTAATTTTTTTATTATATAAAAGATTTGATAGAAAATTTGGACGTAATTCTTTTATTATATAAAAAGATATTCTAAAGAAAAGTAATTATCCTCTAGTTTGGATTTTGGGCGTTGCTAAATATGCTAACATAGTCCGACAAAAGAAACATCTCTATTTGCGAGTTCTTCTTTTTCTTTTTTTTTCATTTATAATTTGTAGGCATATTAATATCCCGGATTTAGCAAATTAAAATTACTGTTACCTTATACTATATTAATTCATTACTTAATTATTTTTATACGAATAAAGCCTATTGTAATATAAATGATTTGTAGTTAAATTTAATAATTAAATATATTTTTTCGTAAAATTTAGTTCCTTTCATTCTTCTTTGTCAACAAGAATTTTTACTCGCGCATTGTCGCGAAGCGTTTGGATGCGATAGTATTGTACGTATTGGAAGAATAATGTTTTCCGTAATTAGCATAATAATCTCTATCTAACATCTATAATAAAATAATAAAAATCAATACACCCGTTGAAAACGACCTAGTTTAGCACACAATATACAATCCGAAAGAGATAAAAGAAAGAAAAATAAAAAAACATGAAACACGTATGTTAACTAAAAGTGAAACAGTTGTCGAAAACAACCAAGGTCGCGCCAGAATTAAAAACTTGAAACATGTATACACATCTATATATAAAAACTTCAAAGACAATCGAAAATCTACATTGAAGTGAAGCTGTATTTGGCAACATTTCGAACAATTTTGATAGGGGCCGGAAGCCAAACAGGGACCATTATATAATACTTTAAGATAATCACGGAGATTAGATCAATTTGTTAGTGTGGTTTTCATGCGATAGCGGGCTATTAATTTTGTTTTATATGAGATTTTAGAATTTCGTTTATTCTATTGGTGTGGTAGATTCTACTTTACCTGATGACATTAAAAAACAATATATCTTATGTGCATGTTTCGTATGAGCTTTCTAGTTCTCTTTCTTAGCAACCCATGTTTCATCTTCTTGTTTTGGGGTAAAAGTGAATGGGTAGCAACGGTTAGTTGCTACCTGATTTTGGTGTCTTATTTGCATAATGTACATATGGGCTAGTCTTTACGTTTTTCGATTTAAGTCTTACTCAAGCGGGAGCCGGGTATTCGCTAGTTGTGCTTCATTGGCACATCATGTTTCGATGGACTGGGATGGTGTTGGTGTTTGACTGTTTGTCTCCTTATACAATGGTGGTTTTGGGAGGGATGATGTGATTTTTATGATTTGGGAAAAGGAGGCTTTGTTTATTATTTTATTTAGATGGTCACACTTGCGGATTTAGACTAGGGAGAGGTGATTGATATGGGTATGAAGTATACGGTTTTGAATGATAGTGGATTAGGTGGGATGGGGTTAAGATGGGGGTAACGTAGGGTGTGTGGGGTATAATGGCTGCGAGTGAGACGCGGTTTACGTTTGTATATTAATATAGGTGATTAGGTGATGGCGAAAGGTCTAGGTGAGAGTTAGGACTGAGCGGATTGTTTTGTGTATATGGTTGTATGATTGGTGATGTTACTGTAAGATAGCAATAGTCGGCTGGGGTGAATGTCATGAGTGGATTAGGAATATCCGCAAACAATGGAGTCAGGTTTGGTGGGTCGATTGTTGGTACATTCGTTGCTTTAAGAATGGGGGGATGATATTTTTTTAGGGGCGGGGGGTTTGCATTTGATGACCGGGGCGGGTGTGTGCATTTTAGCGTGATTGGTGGGGGAGGAAAGAATAGGGGCAACGCTTTGCTCGAGTGGGGCATTCTATTATTCAGCACAAATTGGATATGTATCATAGTGAGGTGTTATTTCTGATCAGAGGTCACCTTTATTGGCTGATTTATTTTAACCACTCTTGTCCCGACACCCCCTCGGGGTTTTAGTCGACTAATTGGCAAATTGCATGTCGTACCCGCATGCAAGATCGTCCCTCTTACTGAGCTGTTTTTTTTTAATTTCCTACCATGCATGTAACCGATAATTTATTGGCGATTAAGAATTAACTAATACCTTATAAGCGATTGTGGATATTCGAAGACATAATATACTCCAATCCAAGCTGTACTCGGATAATTCGCTTGGGTGGTGGGGCACTACTTCTTGCCCTGTGAGTCAGTTATTAGTTTAGGGGTCTTGATTAGACTCTCATTCTTGGGTGGCTGCGTTATGTAATCATACTTTTACTTCTTAAACTTAAAAATGTTTGATTTTGGTGAGGGGTAATTAAGTACCTTTGCGTGTTTTTAGAATCATAAAAATAAGTAGAAGACTTGCTCTCATGGATGTATATTAATTTAAGTCGACCGGCCATGATTGTTGGAGTTGTGTGTTTGTGTGGGGTGGTGGGGTTGGGGGGAGTGGGGTGTTCTCACGCGCGGAGTTGAAGGGGTACTCTTTGTGTGTGTAATTTCTGGGGCTGGTTTGTGTGGGTGGTTTTGTGTATAGCCGTGTGACGATAGGAATGAAGTTATCAGTTAAGTTATTTTCTTAACTAGGCGGGAGAGGGAGTAACTGTTGTGAGCTAAAACCCCCCCCCCTCATTCTCTTCTATTTAGGGGCACACAAGTTTTTAAAAAACTTGGTTCGCGAAATTCTTGATATTGAGTTTTTTATTATCAACGTTCTCTTCCATCCAGTATAAATTTGTAAACAAAAAGAGACAAAATCGAATTAGACTTATCCTAGCTGTCCCTATATGTTTTTAGAAGCCGGCTTTTAATGTACTTAGGATCTTAGATAAGAAACAAGATGGTGGTTCAATGTAAACGCGCGCTTACTAACGCGGGAATGGTTGCATAAGTTGGGCTTGTGGGAATTGGGATGATTTTGGGTGTATTTATGACATTGAGTGTGGTTGTGTTTTGTGCCTTATCTGCTGTGAAGGGTTTGTGTATCAGTCGCCGCGCGACTCCGCTGACGCTCATGTTTAGGGTGTTGAGGCTATTTTAAAGCCCTCACCCCAGGTCACAATTCTCTACGATTTACAAACCTCTAAGAAACACAAGAAATCATCTACATTCTTTTTCCACTTAACGCCAAAACACAATTTCAATAAACACTAATTTAGTGGTTTACATAGACTTTTTAATCTATTACTTGTGATTCTTCCTTGATGACATTTTACAGTGTTTTATAAGTGTTTTTGATTACCATAGTGATGTATCCACAATTCTCGATTATACTGGGTTTAACTGGTCAGGCATGCCCAAATGACATGGGTTGAAACTAGTTTTGGTTCTTTCCTGATAGTGTCTAAGGTTTAAAGTAGCAAACAGTTCGGTCAATATAGTGTTGTCGATATCGGACATCAAAATAGGTGCTTATCGCTATGTCGCACTTCGAGTGACAATGGATCTCCGAACCAAACTGTTTTTCGGCCTTTATTTTGGTTTATTGATCCATAGTTATGCTATTACACTTGGTGTTTCGGCGTATTCGTGAAGCCCAGGCTTAAGCCTTATTTTACGGACGTATCTTGTTTACGTGTTTGTTTGTGAGAATCATTAGAGTGGCCAGTTAAGTCACTCGTTTCATTATTCTCGGTTTCGTTTACTTGCTGATGTCTACCGAGGGTATGTATCACCGATTTAATACTTTTTGTCATTCCTTATGTGTTTGTTTAGAGTATGTTAAAATTATATATGTAGACATAGATCTATCAGCAACGTATCGTCAAATGAGTCAGATTAATATATGTGTGTGTAAAATATAACTATCCACATCCCCCCCCCACACCCCAACAATTAACAAATTAAACATAGAGCCCCCGCCCGCCACACACATCGCTAACAAACACCAATATCTACCCTCCACCGTCCCGCGCCCCTGTCCTCCCCACACGCTCCATCCCTCCCCTCCCTCGCTCGCCCACCCCTCCCCCACTCACTCGAGTCATTAGTTTAGTATTTATGAATTACATACGATTTTAACACTCTAGGGCTGCATGAAATTGGATCATTTATTCTTTTTATTGAAAATAATTACTGGCAACGACATGCATCCTTGCCATAACTAAATAAATAACCAACTAGAATAAAACTCGAACAATAAACTGATAAAAAGAAGTTAGATTAAAAAATAAATGTTAATTAAGTTTGATATGTTCTTTCTTTTCATTGTTTTATCTCGGCTGTAAGACTCACAGCAATATTGTTATATGATCGTATCGTGGTCGATCCTAGGCACTTTAGCTGAAAAACTAGTGAGAGTCTTTTGGTTCTCCAATTGGGAAGACTCTTTTGAAGGAAACTCGAGGCATTATGGAATTACTGTTTCATTTATAAGAGGTTGTTCCTCAATTTTCCATCCATTTTTAGTCGTTTTAATTGCATCTATGTGAATATGCCTTGTGTCTAGTCAATTTTTGCAAAATTAGATTTTATGAAACTCTTAAAAAACGGACTAACCTCCTCCCCCCCCTCCCACCCCGCTCCATCACCGCCCCACCCGCACCACCCCCCACACACCCCAACCCATCCTCCCAATTTTCTGCCCGCTTCGCCCACCCTCCACTCTCCTCCGACCCCCTCATCACCCCAACACCCACACCACCGAGATCCCCCCCCACCTCACTCCCCCCCTACACCCCCCCTACCTCCCCCGCCCCCCCCCCCCTGCCGCATACACCCCCCCTCCACCCCACCTGTCTCATTTTTCATTTAATTGTGACAATTTGTGTTGCTTTGCGAAAACCGGGGTTTTTGGGACTAATTATACGGACATAAAAACAACTATGAATTTGATTTCTTGTGGAAGCTTTTGATTATCTTTCTTGCGCAATTATGGGGTTTGAATTGTTCTTTAATTTTCTCCCGCCCCACTACATGCTTCGGTTTGAGGGAATTACTGGAATTACTATTTCGAACCAAGTAGGAGTTACCATTATTGGGGTTTATCAATTTGTACATTCCCACCATATTGGCTTCAATAAACCACGTAATGTTAACAAATAGGGTTTCTTAACATTACATAGCATCATTAGTCAATTGGTAGTACGGTTCAACCCAATTATGGACAAACTCCAAAAGAGAAAGTTTAAGGGGGTTGAAGTATGATTCCCCAAATGACGTCAGGTTTTTAATACGCTTCGCGTGCGTTTTCTCCGCTTCTTTGTGCGTCCTTAATGGAGCTACGTGAAACATTTGACAAAATGATTGCTATACCAAAAAGGTTAACCAATATGTTTTCTTAACTTTGTGCTACAAGTTGTTTTGCATGCTTCTTGTACACAACTTTGTCAATTTACTGTGTTCCCTTACTATGAAGTTTTAAGTCTATGACAGCCATAACCCAGAACACGGAATTAGGCTTGACCTCTCTGGTCAGACCTAAGGGTCTTGCCAACCCATGGCGAATTTTTTTTAGGTCAGACCTATATCAATTTTGCCGTTCTGTTTTGGTGGACTTAAATCGAGTTTCACTGGTTCAGTCCTCATACCCAGGCTTAAGATGAGAACATCAAAAATTTGCTTTTGACATTACTATAAAGAGTTTACTATGTCATTAGTCTCATAAAACTAAGAGTTGCATTTAATGCAATTAACGCACGTCGCTTACCTCTTGCCCTATTTGTTTACAAGTTGGTCAGACCTTTTGTAATAAATGGGAGGTCAAGTTGGACATTCGTCTTATTAGTAATTAATTAGGTAGTAATTACTTTAAGAATTTAATTATTCGACAATACTAATATTTGAACATTTTCTAAATTGTTTATGACAACCTCGTCAACTAACAAGTCGGTCTTCAAGGGCTTCTTCGAGAAGCAAAAACTGACTGGACCCAACTTTATTGATTGGTATAGACAACTTTGGATTGTACTATCAATTGATGATAGTTGGAAATTACATAGAGCAGCCACTTCCTCTGCTCCTGTTAGTCCTGCGGGTCACGCATGTTGCTCTATGAAATCCTTTGCAGCTCAAATGCTTGGGTTTAAAGATCAAAGAGATTGTTGGACTCATGCTCTGACCATAGAGCAAGAGATTCCAATGGAATCTGGAAACATCTCCATGTCTAATGACATGCTGAAAGGAGTTTAAAAGCTATGTTTGCCCAGCAAGCAGAGCAGGAGCTTCTACAGACTACGGCGTGATTTTCAAACCTGTAAACAGGTAGAATGGCAGTCAGAGTTAGCCTCGTATGTTCTGAAAATGGAAAGGGCTATATATTGACAATCTAGAGCGTTTGGGGGCACCCCGTGCACTTGGCACCTTGCTGTTGGTCTGATTCTTAGCGGTCTCTCGCAAGTATTTGACGGGGTTTTGATGCAGTTTTACAACATGCATAAGGCCTGGAGCAAGACTTGGTTAAAGAGTTGCATGCGCTATGCTAAAGCTTCCATGAGCAAAACTCTTAATATGCCCAAAAACAAATCGATCCTGTTCTACATGCTATTCGAGCTGGTAAAGTCAGAAGGTAAAAAAGGAACAACAAAACCGCTACCCCAAAAGGCTTAGAAGGGGGACAAAAGCAATGGGAATGGGAAAAATAAGCACGCTTATATAGCTTTCCCAATAGCTCCAAGATTCCCCCTCCACCAAGAGGGGGAAGAGCCCGACACAAGGACTCAATCTGTCAGAGATGGTGTGACAAGGACATTGGATGAGGAACTGGCCTCAGTACTTAGCCGTTGTTGCTAAAGTAGAAATAGAACGCAGCATCTGGAGCTGGTGGTGGGTCTGGTATATTCGTTTTAGAAATCCTCAATACTTTCCTTTAATAGATCTGGATCTATGACAACTGGTTGTTGGTCTCATATTTGTTAATACAACGCAGGGTCTATGGGGCAAGTAGGGTATCTGAGAGCCGAGGGTCTTAGGCTTGTTCGGGGGCAAAAAATGGTCAATTGAAGCTGTGGAAGCAATTTGCAACTTTGATTTATCTCTCTCCTAGCGAATTGTATTGTTTTGAACAATTGTGCAGTATGCTCCTTCTATAACTAAGAGGAGTAATTTCAAGTTTCCCGTTTGTACCGAAATCGATGGTTTTATAACCGCTGTGTGAATAAATACAATTCAAGTTTTAGGAAATAAAATTGGTTTTTTTAGTGCTATCCCAAGGGATGGTATTTTTGAAATTGATTTATCTAATTCTTATGCAAATGAAAGTTCTATATATACTGTAAGCAACAAAAGAGCCAAGATAGACTTGGACTCTGCTCTCTTGTGGCATTGTCGTCTTCGACACATTCAGCAAGAAACGCAATTGGAAAAGTTACAACCGATGGACTTATCAATTCAACTGACCTTAGGGCTTTTGAAAATGCGTTCCTTGTAGTCTCGGTTAAGATGGCAGAAAACCTGTCACACATCAAGTGGGAAAGGGCCCAAAGACTTATTGGAACTATACACACGATGTATGTGGCCCATTTAAGATAAACTTCAAAGGCAAGGAGCATAGTACTTCGTCACTTTACTGAAGACTTTAGTCGTTATGGTTATGTTTATTTGTTAAAGCATAAACATGAAGTGTTTGTTGAAACTTTCAAAAGTGTTTCAAAAGAAGTAGATAATCAACTCGGGCAAGACCATAAAATCGCTACGTTCTGATCGTGGGGCAAATAAATAAACTAAGTTAAGAGTTTTGGGAATCATCTCCAAGGTATCATGGGATTATCGACTAAATATGTACTCCTACTTACACACTCCAATACACAATGGGTGTCGGAAATAGGTGGGGAAAGAAACAGAACCATATAGATATGGTTCGCTCCATGATGAGTCAAACAACTCTTCTAAAGTCCTTTTGGGATTATGCCCTTGAGTTTGCTGCACGCATTCTCAATATGGTTCCAAAACATAAAAAGGTTGAAAAAGACACCATACGAAGTATGGCCATGCATGCCAATAAGCTGTCTTACATTAAAAAGTCTGGGGATGATGAGGGTACTTGGTTAAGCGAGAGATACTCTTAACCAAGCCTGACCAAGTTAGAACCCAGGTCTATTAAGTGATATTCTTCATAGGATACCCAAAGGAATCAAATGGGATATTCTTTCTACTACTCATACACGAGATCAAAGTCCTTGTTGCTCGGAATGTTGTATTCCATAGTCGTTAGTCTTATAGTCAAGAAGCAAGTGGGAGGTTCTAGTAGATCTTGAATTTATTCAAGAAGAAGAAGATACGCATCCTTTTTATAGACACTAGCATAAATCATGAAGAGGATGAATCTAGAAATGGTATGAACCTCAATGTCGTATATCATTCCCTTTCATATGTGGTCCAACAGGACCGCCGTCCCACAGATCGCATGTGTTTATACAATCGATGGCTGAGGAACTTGAGTGAGGGGATCTCGGTGAATCCGCTAACTATAAGGCCTGCTTTGTTTTGACCATTGAGTCTAATAAATGGACTTAATGATATGAATTGGAAATGGCATTCACATGAAAGACAACGAAGTTTGGATTCTTGGTTGGTCCTCTTACCTCCTAATGGCAATACCTTGTTAGGCAAGTGGTCTTTAAGAAAAAGTACCGAATTGGATGGAGCTTTGTACACTCATATATAATGCTGTCTTATGGCGAAGGGCTTACTCAAACCACAGGGATAGGGATTAATTATGAGGGATAAAACCTTCTTCCTGTTGCAGAACATTAGGACTATTATGATTCTTTATAGCCATGTGGTACTATGACTATGGATTTGGCAAAATGGATGTCAAAATGCCTTCTCAATGGACTATCTCTATGAAGAGGTTTTACATGGAGCACCTGAAGGTTTTGTCAATCCAAAGTATCCAAACGAGGTATGCAAGCTGAAACGTTCCATTTTTGGGCTATAAGCAAGCATCTAGGCATAGAATAAGCGTTTTGATGATTAAATAAAGAATGTTGGTTTCAGTCAAAATGTGATGAGCATGTGTATATCTTTAAGATAGTGGGAATGTAATGTACTTTTCTAATCTTGTATGTCGAAGACATATTGATCTTGGTAATCAGTTTCCAATGTTCAAGATGTAAATCCTACCTTGGGATAGTGTTTTGCTATGAAAGATTTAGGGTGAAGCTGAATATATTTCTTGGAACAAGTCTACAGAGATAGATCACGACGGGTTGATTGGCTTATGTCACTGTGCTTATATCGAAAAAAATCTTATAAAGCGATTTCCATGGAGAATTCCAAACGTGGAAGTCATGTACCCCAAGCAAGATAAGCTTAGATTGAAGTAAATCACAAGGTGGCTCTCTACACTGCTGAGTTTGAAAAGGCATGCAAAAAAAAAGGGTTTTGTTCCATTTGCCTCGGTTGTGCAAGGGTTCTATTATGTATGCTTGTGAGAATGTACTCGCCCCTGATGCTGTGTGCGTCAGAACATAACAACCGATTCCAACAGAGTCCAGGTTGATATTCACTGGACTACTGTTAAGAACTTCTGAAGAATCTCAAGTATACTAAGGAATGTTCATTGTTTTCGGAGGTGATCTAAAACGATTGTGAGATCTGGGTTTCTTGCTACACTGATGCTGGATATTCTGTCGGATGCTGTTGGACCTAAGTCTAGACGGGATATTGTGTTTCGTTTTGTATGGAGGTTGAATGTTTGGTTGACTGGAAAAGTTTTTCCCAAGAGTGCCAAGCAAAGCTTTTCGCTACTTCATCATGCAGAAGAAAGCTGAGTTTTTGATCTGCCTTTGATGCTTCTAAGGAATGACGTTTATGGGTTAGGAAATATCGTTATGGGATCGGTTTGTTGTTCATACAATTGAAAAACATATTAATATGTATTTGAGGATATTACTGGACGCAATCGCTATAGCTAAATGAGTCTGAAGCACTAAAGGTGCTAGACGTTTCCCGTACCAAAGTTTCACTATACCTTCGCGGTAAGTTATTGAAATTTGGTGACTTTAAAGTTAGAAAAAGTTCACACAGATGCACAACTTAGCTGATCCGTTTTACAAAGCGTTGGTTTTCCAAAGCATTAAGAACTTACTTTGGAATATAGGAATGCTTTCACCTAGTAGTTTTCATTTTTGTAAAATCTGTATTTATTAGTCATTTGGATAATTGGGATTGGTAGACATTTTATTTTTCTTTGATAATAAATGATTACAAGGTATTTGTTAATATTCCATTATAACAATTGTTTGTCCTATATTTGCATATTTAATCCTTGAATGATTTATCATTCTAAATAAGTCCATTGTCGGTTAACAATATGGGAGTATTGTTACATAAGGCAAATGTGAGTGTTGGTTATATTATTTGAATATATGGAAGGTTCCCACCAAACTCATATGTTTACTCATCAAGGGATGCATATTGGGACACCCAAACTTCGAAAAATGTTTACTTTATGGATCCATTGTCATATGGTTAAAATTTGATAAATGGTTATTAAAGTCATCCTTAGACTTGAGGAATACAAACAAGTTCTGGTTATGTGTGGATAATCACTTTTTAATTCTATGTCAAACGATGTCCTGAAACTCGCGGTAGTTATAAAGACTATTATTGGCAAAGGTGATGTGAAGCAGCATTCACACACTTGTATTCAACAAAGAATTGTTCCTCCACTCTGATTTGTGCAGGAATTTACCTTTGGCGCCTCTCCAGATTAATCAGATATTGTTTGGCCGGAAAACCCCAAAGGGTATAATGCAAGTTGATTTCTTGATTACATTTGGTATATCTGTATTGAATTTATATAGAGAATCTAAAATGGTTAAACTGTATGGAATGAGTGAGGATCTATATACCATGGTTTACGGTATTGAACAAAGGATGATTATAGCAAGAACAATATAACCCATGCTACTGAGAATTGTTTATGAAAACTTGATCACAAAACACTTCTAGTTTTAAAAATGAATGTGAGTGTTGCTAGACGTTTCCGTCGTTAGTACACGTGCTATTTGCTACTCCAACTCCCAAGTGGGAGCTGTTGGATTATGTGAGTTGAACTAGCCGAGTACGACTAGGTATTAGTGTGTGAGCCTATTGGGGGCACACACGTTAAAACATTTAGAATGCGTTTTAATTTCACGTTATACACTTCGAATCTGTTTAATCAGACATAAAGGACCCGAATAAGTACATTATCCTCCTAAGGCTGTCTAAAATGTTTTTTGGTCCGGGGCTCTAATGAAGGACTAGAGGGTTCCATGAATGTCTAGGTTCATTGTTGATAAGAAGGGAAGATGGAATGTGATAAGACTTGAGTTTGGAGAGTTTGAGCCTTATCATGAGAAGAGTTTTACTCTTATCATGAGTAGGGTTGTAGAGGCTATTTAAAGCCCTCACCCCAGGTCATTCTCACGAATTACAACCTCAAGAAACACAGAAATCATCTACATTCTTTTCCCTTAATCAAACCAAATCAATAAACCCTAATTAGGGTTCATAGCTTTTAATCTATTACTTGTGATCTTCTAGATAACATCTACAAGTGTTTATAAGCTGTTATTGATTCCCCTAGTGATATATCAACTTCTGATTATCTGGTTTACAACTTGTCAAGGCGTGACAAGGGTTGAAACTCGTTTTGGTTCTTTCCTGATCGTTCTCGGACAAAGTAGCAAAACAGATCGGACACAGTGTTGTCCGATATCGGACAACAAAAGGTTTTGTTTCTCGGGTGACAAAGGATCTCGGACAGAACTGTTTTTCGGCTTATTTTGGTATTGATCCATAGTTAAGCTATTACACTTGGTGTTTGGGTATACGTGAAGCACGGCTAGCATTCCGGACGTATTTGTTTACGTGTTTGTGTGAGCACTCATAGAGGTGGCCATTTAGTCACTCGTTTCTTATTCTCGGTTTCGTTTACCTTGTGGTGTCTACGAGGGTTTTACTATATACTATCTTACATTCCTTATGTGTTTAGTGTATGTTAATTATATATGCTAGACTAGATCTATCCGCTGCGTACTCGTAAGAGTTAATTGGTTAACTTGATTGTTAAATTCCAACACAAGACACAAAGAATGTCAATTTTGGTCGCATTTATTCGAACAAATCAAAATAATCAACCATCACAGCCTCCTATAATTTCGATTTTCAACAATTCCAAAACACAACAATGAATTCCAATTTACTACTATCGCACGTATCATGGACTTGATGAAGCATTTTTCATCCTACACCTCGATATGCCACATCGACCATCATGGCCGCAAACTTAGTAAGTAGCCCCGCCAAGATGCGGATTATCTTGAGGTTGGTTGATTGTAAAAATAGGCGTCATGGTCGCTGGTGTTTTTTCAGTGTGTTTTCTAGACGACAATGAAAAACCTTGTTAGGGTGATTAGATACTTAAAACTAATATTAGGTTGAGAGGGATGCGAGATGTCGTTATAAAGGTTTCTTATAAGACGTGCAAAGAGAAGTTTGGTCAAGAAGAACCTTTAATGAAAGCTTCTTAGAGCCTTTATCGAAGCTTCTTCATGAGCAAGCTCCCACCTACAGGCGTGATAGAAAATTTTTATATCGATGTCTCCCGCCCTCCTCACCTCGATATTAGTATGTATTCTTCGCATGTGTTAATCTAAAAAACTCTTTGCCAATCCACTATTAGTTAGGATGTTGTACAAGTTAGTTGGTGTCAAAATAACAAAATCTATCACTAAAATATTGATTTTATTTTTAACATACTTAATTAACTTATTGTGCGTCCTTTATACAGAAAACAAAGATAATACAACCTTGGCCAAATGTACTTTCTCCATGCGTATGTCATACATATTTTTTTAGTTGTAGCATACGGTGAGAAGATCAATGATTGTCTGAGACTATAAAGATAAGTATGATAGAGAGGTAAAGAAAGTACAATTAGGTAAAATTGTATTTCCAAAACACGTTAACTGTAATGATACATCAAGCATAATCAGGCGTTCTACTCATCATTCAAACAAAAATTCCTAAAATAATTTCAGGTTTAACCTAGTAATTCAATTCTGATCAAAACACTTAAAATAATTTAAGCTTTGACCAATTAAATCAAGAAACTTTAAATAACAATATTTTGTGCATAAAATAAATTCACCTTTTCTTTCAGCCATAAAATTAGTTATAACCATGAAGGTGGAAGTAATGAGGCCAGTTAAGCACAACCACACTTACCACAGCTTCATACACCACGTGTCATCAAATGACTACGCCTAGCTTGAAACACCTGCATCCACACATCTTTTGTAGAAAAGGATAGGTGCAACCAAGAAATACAAGCAGTCACAAAGCATAGAACAACAACATTAAGGGGTCAGATGTGCAAGCAACCAGAAAAGAAGAACTAATCAGTCCTGGCTGTAAAGTTAATAACTTGCAAAGCCAAAGTATGGATAATCTCAACTTTGCTCAAGTCCGCTCACACATATTTAAACTCTATCATCATAGCTTGTCATTGTCCACACTCACAAAAACTGACTAAAAATGCAACAAACAAATCCAGAAGCTACAAAATTAGTTGTAACCATGAAAACAAAAGTAATGTGGCTAGTCTAAAACCAACCCATCCTCCTCCCTCCACCCACCCTACTAACTGGCGGCTTCGCAACAGTAAGGACTCCAAAGGTTCTCTTCAACAAATGTTTTATAGTATAATATAATAAAGCACACCCACACTTATGCAAATTTCATACCACGGCTGATATATAAAAGGATACACATAACCAGGAAATATAAGCAGTCACGAACCATAGAACAAAGACATTAAAGGCTAATATCTGCAAGCAATCGAAAAAGGGGAATTAATATGTCGTGGTTGCAAAGTTAGTAACTTGTGATGCCAAAGTAAGAATAATCTCAACTTTACTTGCAAACACACTAAGCCTGCCCAACCAAAATTATACACATAATTTAACTTTTACTCAATTTCATTCAGAATATACTCTATCATCACAGCATGTCAGATTCTTAGTTTCAACCCTAAATATTGATTGGCGGTTTAATGGAAAACATGTTATAAAAAACAATGGGAACCATAAGGTTGTTTATCTCAGGGACTGCTCAACATGTGAACATTGTAGATAAGGTCTCCGATCCCACGAGTATGAGATGCTGGTTAGACCACTTGATATGTCACTTATATACGCTATATTCACTAATAGTAGATATGACTGATATAGCGAGTGTCCAAACTACTGCCTCATTGATATTTGGTCAGATTAACAAACAGCTAAAAAAAGAGAACTGATACGCCATGGCTACAAAGTTAGAAACTTCGCCTGTCAAGATGCGGATAATCTTAACCTTTTCTCATTTCTACTAACACACATTCATATTCTACCAGCAAAGCTTATCATTTCCCAAACTCATAAAAACCAACTGAAACCGCAATATTAAGATTAGGAATACCATATAATAAAATATCATGTTCGGATCAAGATATAAAATTCCATGGTCCTACTATTTCATGTTAAGTTTTTCCACAACTTGCTTTGCCTAAGATACCACATCATATCGGTTGCGAAAGACGGTTGCATTTTCTGCCATCAGTTTTTTCGCCACGTTTAAATCACAACTCAACAGATAACCAAATCATCGTAGCAAAGTATGTATTCTCCATAACCACTATCCTTTTATACAATTCCGAAGCGAGCATTCTTATACATGATTAAACATTAACTATATTTAAAACCACTAACCCACAGTCCACATCAAACATACTCATGTAAAATACATACCCTTTTATTCTTTTCATATTTAGAAATCATAAAACAACGAATCAGAGCGCATAATCTCACCATTCTCAAAAAGCGTTAAGGGTGTTAGATATAATCCTAAGGGAGCACACCGCGAAACCAAAGATTACATCAAGCACCCTCACCAAGAATCGCTAACAGTATGCAACAACGAAGCAAACGAGATCTGATCTCAACAATCTCAAGAATCGCTAATGTGCTATGATTTAATCTTAAGAAACACACATCAAGGACCTCAGATATAACCGAAGCACCTTCACACTCCTTAAGAATGTCCGAACTTCTAGTAAATATCAAAAAACAAACATTTAATAAATTCACGGACAATCGGTGACAACAACCGATCTTGGTTAAGCCAAAGCACATTCACACCAACAACAACTTTGTGGAAACTAAAGAATTGTTGTAACTCAGATTGTTTAGATCTAATCTAGGATTAACAATAAAAACGGAACATAGAATAATATGTCGCGGCAATAACATAAGAACAATGATATTCAACAAGGTGTTTCTTCATTAATAACCAAACGTTCCTAACAGCCCCAATTCTAGATGATCAATTCTAGAACGTGTTATTTAAACTATAACAAGGAATCAAAGATCCTTGAGGCTATAACAACACAATTCTAACGTCCACTTAGAGGACAATGACGCCAGACACACACATCCACATCTTTCTTGGTTCACATCTTGACACATACAGAAAATAACACGACCTATATCTCTTTATATAATAGAGATATTAGGTTTACAAAGGATAAGAACAAATAAAGATATTAATAAATCTTTTAATCATTTAAGTTTATCTTCAGAATCTTCAAAATCTTCCATCTTTTGAAGAATTCCTCCTTTGCCTTTTAAGTCCTTCATCTTTCATATGTTTGTATTATCAACTCAGATAAACTCCCCCAACAATCTTCCCCTAGTTGATAATGACAAAACCATATATGTACAAACTTCCCCTGAAGCTAATATATATATATGAAAGAATAAGGATCCATGCAATTCCACCAAGGATCTGTAAGTTGCACATCTTCTTTGTAAATCTTCTTCCCCTTTTTGTCATAATCAAATAGGGGACTAAAGTATGCAACTTTGATTTCGACAACCACGAACCACTATCACACTCCTAATCCAGCCTTCCATCAACTCAAATTACCCTCCATGACGCACCTTAAGATAAATAAACTTGAGCAGTAGAAACTTAAACTAGCATTAGTAAATAATAATTAGCAAGTAATAAAACCTTCACCTCATTGTGCCATGTAAAAGGTTTAAACATTTTAACAATAAGCTTCCCCCAAAACCCATACGATTAACCATTTCTTGGAATTATGCTCTATGTATTGATTACGATGATGAAAATTAAGTATAACGAACTTGATGTAGAAGTAGAAAAATAACCAAACTTGTGTCTTACTACTTGTACTATCCAACGTGACATCAAACTATAAATAAATATGTAAATACAAGTAGATGGCAACCTCATACAATTATCCTCATCAGCTATGAGGACACTATACCAAGTGATAGCAAATGTGAGCATTGAGCACCATAAGAGAAATCACACACCTTTGCTAGATTTTGACAAGTCTTCGTCACATCGTTTCCAAGCACAACAAGTTATCTCTAAGACGGAGAAGCCATTTGAGATATGATAAAAAAACACCGCCTCCCAAATAAATCCCACTCAACGTTCAAATAGGGTGATAAAAAAACATATCATCAATTTAAACCAATAAAATACGAGCCTCTTAAATCTGTTTAAGAATATATAAAATATAACCAAAAACCAAACAACCTTGTTTTTTGTTTGTCCGAACATCCATCATGTGGTGCACCGGTATCGAATAAAACTGGCAGTTACAAACTCACTAAGCAGCATTACAAAGTATTCCAACGCAGCAGTACTAATAAACTTCTGCAGTGACAAAATATAACAAGAACAGTACTAAGTACTCATAAGAAGTACTAAGTATAAAGATGGCAGTACTAACTTCATAGCCAGCAATACTAATTCTTCCCCTTAGCAGTATAAACGTAATGCTAGCAGTACAAACACTCAACTGACAGTATAAACTTCAAAGCTAGCAGTTATATCGTTGAACCCCAAGCAGTAGTAACCTTACTGCTTTTATTACCCTAGCAATACTAAAACACATGATCAATCAGTAGTAATAAAGTTACAGTACTTACATGTGTTTCGAACCCTTATATTCTTGGAACATCACGTAAACATGATAGTCACACTCTTGCAAACTAATAGCAGTAGTAACAAGCCAAATACTAATCTCCAAGCTTCAATAATCAACTACTTGCTTTAATCGTGACAGCAGTAATACATAATAAACTGTTTAAGGATACCCTTTTTTTAAGTATCCAGACGACACTTTTTAGCGACACTTTTTCTGTTACTAAACCGTCACTAATCCGTTACTCTTCCTCCCATGGGTTTTTAATTTTTTTTTTTCTTTTTTTTTTTGGTGACGCTTTAAGTGTCACTAATCTTTACCTAAAGGGCTGTACACTAATTTCACATTCTCATGGCATATTAACAGTAATTAACAACATACGAGCAGTACTAACCATAAACGAACAAATCAACCAACAAACGTTCCTTCTATAGAATTAAAGTTTTTGAACAACCCTAATATTTACCAACATCCTCTTGTACCAAAGGAACCAAAAACACTTCGAACCATTGTATCTTCTCTGTCATAGTAGTCTTATAGAAACCTTAGAACATCAAATATGAATCTAAAATATCAAAAGCAAACTTGTACCTATTCGTTTTCCTTAATAGTCACTTAAAAAACAAACCTGTATCCTAGAATAAGACCTATGCCTGATACCAATTGTGGAAACTAAAGAATCGTTGTAAACTCATATTGTTTAAGATCTAATCTAGAATTAACAATAACATTGAACATGAAAATGTGTAGCGAAATTAACATAAAAACAATGATATTCAACAATGTTTCTTTATTTAATAACCAAACGTTCAAAAGCCACAATTCTAATGATTAATTCAGAACGTGTTATCTATACTATAACAAGGAATCATAAGATCCTTGAGCTAAAACACACACATTCTAGACGTCCACTTAGTGGACGTTGCACGCCTAGACACACACACACACTTATTCTGGTTATACATCTTGACCCACAAATTTATCTTCAGAATCTTTATATCAAAAAACAAACATTTAATAAATTAACGGACAATCGGTGACAACAACCGGTCTTGGTTAAGCCAAAGCACATTCGCACCAACAACAACTTCATACACTACAGTTTAACGAAATGGTTCAACAATCTTGCTAATAAAACACATATGTTCTAAAGCTCGACAACCTAAAGTGCCACTTACTAACTTCCACTTTCTCCAAGCTCTAATTACATGAACATGACATACCTAATGCATCAACAAACTAAAAGCTACAACAAAAAAACATCAAACATCTGAATTAAAGTTGTTAAGTTTCCTTATTTGTAACCCCTAGTTGCGTGAAAATAACACACCAAATGCATTACCAAACTAAAAAGCTATAAATTTTTTTGACTATGAGCTCAGATATTGTATTGGCTGCAAACACACGGTTGCATTTTATGCCATCCAATTTTTGTCGTGCCAAACTTACGGCTGATAGCGTAACCGAACCATCAAACCAAGCAAGTATTATCCAAAATAGACCTAAAAAACATATGACAAACATTGAAATTCCAAATATAGTACGATGGGTTAGACATCAAACCGGCTTCAAAATACGGTTGCATTTTATGCCATGCAGTTTTTGCTACGCCAAACCCATGGATGGCTGCAAAACCTAACTGCATTTCATGACATCCGACTTTTTGCCAGTAAATAACTGATAACGTTCAATTCGAGTATATTTTTTAAGCGTTATCCGTGTTTTATGCATGCTATTTGGTTAAACTAATGAGCTTTCTATCTCATATTTGTCCAAAGTTGTATTTTGTATTCTTAGTTAGCCAAAGTTGGAAAAATGAAGAAAAGACAAAGAAATAGAGAAAAAAGTGAATAAGTGTGCATGTGTAAAGAATATCTCGCAAAATACAAGTCTCGTGGAGCATAATCAAGAAGGATAAAGTGATAAATCATTGTTCTCAAGACTTAAAGATGTTGCATGAAGTGTTTTCCAAGAGAAAGAAGTGGTCGGCATTAAAAAAATCAACCACAATCATGTCAAAAGAAAGTCAAAAATAGGGCGCAGGAAAAGCCTGATATGATGAGGGTCATATTTGTTAAGAATAAAAAAAGAGGATGAACTTAGCATGGCTGTAAACTTATTAAGTCGCCCTGCCAGGACACGAAGAATGTCAATTTTGGTCGTGTTTATTCGAAAACGCAACAAAATAATCAACCATCACAGCCTCCTATAATTTCAATTTTCAACAATTCCAAAACACAACAACGAATTCCAATGTACTACTATCGCACGTATCGTGGACTTGATGAAGCATTTTTCATCCTACACCTCGATATGCTACATCTGATAGAAGACCAACCCGTCATGGCCGCAAACTTAGTAAGTTGCCCCGCCAAGATGTGGATTATCTTGAGGTTGGTTAATTGTAAAAATAGGTGTCATGGTCGCTAGTGTTTTTTCAGTGTGTTTTCTAGACGACAATGAAAAACCTTGTTAGGGTGATTAGATACTTAAAACTAATATTAGGTTGAGAGGGATGCGAGATGTCGTTATAGATGTTTCCTATAAGACATGCAAAGAGAAGTTTGGTCAAGAAGAACCTTTGATGAAAGCTTCTTAGAGCCTTTACCGAAGCTTCTTCGTGAGCAAGCTCCCACATGCAGGCATGATAATTTTTTTTTATATCAATGTCTCCCGCCCTCCTCACCTTGATATTAGTATGTATTCTTGGCATATGTTAATCCAAAAAACTCTTTGCCAATCCACTATTAGTTAGGATGTTGTACAACTTAGTTGGTGTCAAAATAACAAAATCTGTCACTAAAATATTGATTTTATTTTTAACATACTTAATTAACTTATTGTGCGTCCTTTATACAGAAAACAAAGATAATACAACCTTGGCCAGATGTACTTTCTCCACCCGTATGTCATACATATCTTTTTAGTTGTAGCATACGGTCAGAAGATCGATGATTGTCTGAGACTATGAAGATAAGTATGATAGAGAGGTAAAGAAAGTACAATTAGGTAAAATTGTATTTCCAAAACACGTTAACTGTAATGATACAACAAGCATAATCAGGCATTCTACTCATCATTCAAACCAAAATTCCTAAAATAATTTCAGGTTTAACCCAGTAATTCAATTTCGATCAAAACACTTAAAATAATTTCAGCTTTAACCAACTAAATCAATAAACTTTAAATAACAATATCTTTTGCATAAAATAAATTCACCTTTTCTTTCAATCATAAATTTAGTTATAACCATGAAAGTGGAAGTAATGAGACCAGTTAAGCACAACCACACTTACTACAGTTTCATACATTACATGTCATCAAATGACTACGCCTAGCTTGAAACACCTGCATCCACACATCTTTTGTAGAAAAGGATAGGCACAACCAAGAAATATAAGCAGTCACGAAGCATAGAACAACAACATGAAGGGATCAGATGTGCAAGCAATCGGAAAAGAAGAACTAATCAGTGCCCTGGCTGCAAAGTTAATAACTTGCCATGCTAAAGTATGTATAATCTCAACTTTGCTCAAGTCCACTCACACATATTTGAACTCTATCATCATAGCTTGTCATTGTTCACACTCACAAAAGCTGAATAAAAGTGCAACAAACAAATCTAGAAGCTATAAAATTAGTTAAAACCATGAAAGCGGAAGTAATGTGGCTAGTCTAAAACTAACCCATCCTCCTCCGTCCACCCACCCTACTAACCGGCGGCTTCGCAACAGGCTCGACTCCAAAGGTTCTCTTTAACAAATGTTTTATAGTATAATATAATAAAGCACACCCACACTTATGTAAATTTCATACCACGGCTTCTTTTATAAAAGGATACACATAACCAGGAAATATAAGTAGTCACGAACCATAGAACAACGACATTAAAGGCTAAGATCTGCAAGCAATAAGAAAAGGGGAATTAATCTGTCATGGCTGCAAAGTTAGTAACTTGTGATGCCAAAGTGTGAATAATCCCAACTTTGGTTGCAAACTTACTAAGCCTAACCAACAAAAATTATGCAGATAATTTCACTTTACTTAATTTCATTCAGAATTTTTAAAATCTATCATCACAGCATGTCACATTCTCAGTCGTAATCCCAAATATTGACTGGCGGTTCAATGGAAAACATGTTATACAAAACAATGGCAACCATAAGGTTGTTTAGCTCAAGGTCAACTCAAGATGCGAACACTGCGGATAAGGTCTTCGATCCCACGGGTATGAGATGCTGGTTAGACCACTTGATATGTCACACATATACGCTATTTTCACTAATAACATATATGACTGACATATCGAGTGTCCAAACAACCGTCTCATTGATATCTGGTCAGATTAGAAAACAATTGAAAAAAGAGAACTGATACGCCCTGGCTACAAAGTTAGAAACTTCGCCTGTCAAAATGCGGATAATCTTAACCTTTTCTCATTTCCATTGACACACATTCATATTCTACCATCAAAGCTTGTCATTTTCCAAACTCATAAAAACCAACTAAAACCGCAATCTTAAGATTAGGAATACCATATAATAAAATATCATGTTCGGATCAAGATATAAAATTCCATGGTCCTATTATTTCATGTTAAGTTTTTTCGCAACTTGCTTTGCCTCATATACCATATCATATCAATTGCGAAAGACGGTTGCATTTTTTGCCATCAGTTTTTCACCACGTTTAAATCACAACTCAACAGATAACCAAATCATCATAACAAAGAGGGTACTTTCCATAACCACTATCCTTTTTATACAATTCAAAAGCGAGCATTCTTATATATGATTAAACATTAACTATGTGTAAAACCACTAACCCCCAATCTACATCAAACATACTCATATAAATACATACCCTTTTATTCCTTCCTTATTTAGAAATTATGATATAACGAATCAGAGCGCATAATATCACCATTCTTAAGAAGCGTTAAGGGTGTTAGATATAATCCTAAGGGAGCACATCACAAAACCTAAGATTACATCAATCACCCTCAAACTCCTCAAGAATCGCTGACAGTATGCAACAACGAAGCAAAACGCAGGATCTCAACATTCTCAAGAATCGCTAATGGTGCTGGATTTAATCTTAAGGAACACACAACAAGACCTAAGATTATACCGAGCACCTTCACACTCCTCAAGAATGTGCAAACTTCTAGTAAACATCAAAAAACAAACATTCAATAAATTCACGGACAATCGGTGACAACAACCGGCCTTGGTTAAGCCAAAGCACATTCACACCAATAACAACTTTGTGGAAACTAAAGAATTGTTGTAACTCAGATTGTTTAGATCTAATCTAGGATTAACAATAACACTGAACATAGAATATATGTAGCGGAATTAACATAAGAACAATGATATTCAACAAGGTGTTTCTTCATTAATAACCAAACGTTCCTAACAGCCCCAATTCTAGATGATCAATTCTAGAACGTGTTATCTAAACTATAACAAGGAATCAAAGATCCTTGAGGCTATAACACACAAATTCTAGACGTCCACTTAGAGGACTTGACGCCTAGACACACACACACACACTTTTCTGGTGTTTACATCTTGACACACAGAAAATAACACGGCCTATATCTCTTTATATAATAGAGATATTAGGTTTACAAAGGATAAGAACAAATAAAGATATTAATAAATCTTTTAAACATTTAAGTTTATCTTCAGAATCTTTAAAATCTTCCATCTTTTGAAGAATTCCTCCTTTGTCTTTTAAGTCCTTCATCTTTCATATGTTTTGTCTTATCAACTCAAATATAACTCCCAACAATCTTTCCCTAGTTGATAATGACAAAACCAAAATAAGTACGAACTTCCCCTGAAGCTAATATATATATATATATATATATATATGAAAGAATAAGGATCCATGCAATTCCACCAAGGATCTGTAAGTTGCACATCTTCTTCCCCTTTTTGTCATAATCAAATAGGGGACTAAAGTATGCAACTTTGATTTCGACAACCACGAACCACTATCACACTCCTAATCCAGCCTTTCATCAACTCAAATTACCCTCCATGACGCACCTTAAGATAAATGAACTTGAGCAGTAGAAACTTAAACTAGCAGTAGTAATAATAATTAGCAGTAATAAAAACCTTCACCTCATGTGGTGCATGTAAATGGTTAAACATTTTAACAATAAGCTTCCCCTGAAACCCATATGTTAACCATTTCTTGAATGTAGGCTCTATGTAATGATTACTGATGATGAAAATTAAGTATAACGAACTTGATGTAGAAGTAGAATAACCCAAACTTGTGTCTTATATCTTGTACTATCCACGTGACGTCAAACTTATAAATAAATTTGTGAAATACAAGTAGATCGCAACCTCTTGACAATTATCCTCATCTTCTATGAGACACATACCAAGTGATAGCAAATGTGAGCATTGAGCACCATAAGAGAAATCACACACCTTTGCTAGATTTTGACAAGTCTTTGTCACATCGTTTCTAAGCACGAACAAGTTATCTCTAAACGTTGTAAGCCATTTGAGATATGATAAAAACACGCATCCAAATAATTCCACTTCAACTTCAAATAGGTGATAAACAATCATCTTCGTAATCAATTTAAACCAATAAAATACGAGCCTTTAAATCTGTTAAGAATATGTAAAATCATAACCAAAAACCAAACATCCTTGGTTTTCTATTTGTCCGACATCCATCATGTGTGTGTCATCCGATATCGAATAAAACTGGCAGTGCAAACTCTCTATGCCAGCAGTACAAAGTATTCACGCAGCAGTACTAACAAAAACTTCTGGCAGTACTAATATAACAAGAACAGTACTAAGTACTCATAAGAAGTACTAAGTATAAAGATGGCAGTACTAACTTCATAGCCAGCAGTACTAATTCTTCCCCTTAAATCAAGCAGTACTAAAATCCAACTAGCAGTATAAACGTAATGCTAGCAGTACAAACACTCAACTGACAGTATAAACTTCAAAGCTAGCAGTTATATCGTTGAACCCCAAGCAGTAGTAACCTTACTGCTTTTATTACCCTAGCAGTACTAAAACACATGATCAATCAGTAGTAGATAAATGGACAGTACTTACTTGTGTTCGAACCCATATATTCTTGGAACATAAACATGATAGTCCCACTCTTGCAAACCAATAGCAGTAGTAACAAGCCAAATAATAATCTCCAAGCTTCAATAATGAACTACTTGCTTTAATTGTGACAGCAGTAATACATAATAAACTGTTTAAGGATACATTTTTTTAAGTATCCAGACGACGCTTTTTAGCGATACTTTTTCTGTTACTAAACTATCACTAATCCGGTTACTCCTTCCTCCCATGGCTTTTTGTGACGCTTTAAGTGTCACTAATCTGTTACTAGGCTGTCACTAATTCATCATTCTCATGGCAGTATTAACAGTATTAACAACATACGAGCAGTACTAACCATAAACGAACAAATCAACCAACAAACGTTCCTTCTACAGAATTAGAGTTTTTGAACAACCCTAATATTTACCAACATCGTCTTGTACCAAAGGAACCAAAAACACTTCGAACCATTGTATCTTCTGCTTGATCAAATTAGGTTTTATAGAAAACCCTAGAAGCATCAAATATGATCTAAATATCAAAAGCAGAAACTTGTACCTTCTTTTTCCTTAATAGGTTCGACTTAAAAAACAAACCTTGTGATCCTAGATCAAGAGCCCCATGGCTCTGATACCAATTGTGGAAACTAAAGAATCGTTGTAACTCATATTGTTTAGATCTAATCTAGGATTAACAATAACATTGAACATAGAATATGTGTAGCGGAATTAACATAAGAACAATGATATTCAACAAGGTGTTTCTTCATTAATAACCAAACGTTCCTAACAGCCCCAATTCTAGATGATCAATTCTAGAACGTGTTATCTAAACTATAACAAGGAATCAAAGATCCTTGAGGCTAAAACATACAAATTCTAGACGTCCACTTAGAGGACTTGACGCCTAGACACACACACACACACACACACACACACACATACACACATACTTTTCTGGTGTTTACATCTTGACACACATAAAATAACACGACCTATATCTCTTTATATAATAGAGATATTAGGTTTACAAAGGATAAGAACAAATAAAGATATTAATAAATCTTTTAAACATTTAAGTTTATCTTCAGAAATTTTAAAATCTTCCATCTTTTGAAGAATTCCTCCTTTGTCTTTTAAGTCCTTCATCTTTCATATGTTTTGTCTTATCAACTCAAATATAATTCCCAACAAACTTCATACACCACAGTTTAGCGAAATGGTTTAACAATCTAACTAATAAAACACAAATGTTCTAAAGCTCAACAACCTAAAGTGCCACTTACTAACTTTCACTTTCTCCAAGCTCTAATTACATGAACATGACATACCTAATGCACCAACAAACTAAAAGCTGCAACAAACAAAACATCAAACACCTGAATTAAAGCTGCTAAGTTTTCCTATTTGTAACCCCTAGTTGCGTGAACATAACACACCAAATGCATTACCAAACTAAAAAGCTATAAAAAATTTGATTATGAGCTCAGATATGGTACTGGCTATAAACACACGGTTGCATTTTATGCCATCCAGTTTTTGCCGCTCCAAACTTACGACTGATAGAGTAACTGAATCATCAAACCAAGCAAGTATTATCCAAATTAGACCTAAAAACATATGAAAACCATTAAAATTCCAAATATAGTATCATGGGTCAGACATCAAACCGGATGTAAAATACGGTTGCATTTTATGCCATGTAGTTTTCGCCACGCAAAACCCATGGATGGCTGCAAATCCCAACTGCATTTTATGACATCAAACTTTTTGCCAGTAAATAACTGATAATGCTCAAATCGAGTATATTTTTATAAGCGTTATCCGTGTTTTATGCATGCTATTTGGTTAAACTAACGATCTTTCCAGCTCATATTTGTTCAAAGTTATATTTTGTATTCTTAGTTAGCCAAAGTTGGGAAAATGAAGGAAAGACAAAGAAATAGAGAAAAAAGTGAAGAAGTGTGCATGTGTAAAGAATATCCCGCCAAGTACAAGTCTCGCGGAGCATAATCAAGAAGGATAAAGTGATAAATCATTGTTCCCAAGACTTAAAGATGTTGCATGAAGTGTTTTCTAAGAGAAAGAAGTGGTTGGCATTAAAAGAATCAACCTCCACCGTGTCAAAAGAAAGTCAAAAATAATGCGCAGGAAAAGTCTCCAACCTCGGGTTAGAACTCTAGCCGCGGGTTAGAGTTAGCCGTAGGTTAACCTCGAAGCCGCTGGTTAACACCCTAAACGTCGGTTACGCCACTGTCGCCCAAACATGAACAACACTTAATGCCAACTTAAGTTCCATTACTCCCCAAGTCCGATCATTTGCCCCTAATAACTAAACTTGCCTGCAACTTTATGACCCTTGCTCCCCAAGATCATCTCTTATTGGATAGGTACCACCCTCCAAGCATAAATACATGCTCTAAAGGCTTGTTTAAACACCATTCTACCAACCATTTTACTCTAACTCTTGCAGAAATTTTGCTAAGTCCTAAACCAACTATCAAACACTCTCTCAAGCCATCTCATAGCCTAGAACATATCTAGAAATTCAGGAGCTTTTGGGTGATCAAGGAAGCATAATACAAAGGGTTAAATCATCAAGGAATAACCATCACTTGTGTAGGCATCATGGCCTAATCATTTGTAGTCTCGTAAACTACTTTGTAATGATCTTATTTATGTTTTCTAGCATCAAAAATTCTGAGATAATAACTTTGTTTGCCATGAGTGGCTAGTGCCTTTGTGCACTTGTTTAGATGATGTTTGTGTTATGATGTTTGCTTATGGATAACAATAAGTTCTAAATCAATTGCATGCTAATACTAAAATCTAATTGTGCTTAAGTTTCATGTGACAATTGTTTATCAAACTTGATTGGTTGTTAATAGTGACATAGGTCGAAAGGGTCATTGTTATCAATCCATTGTAGCCTTTTTGTCTATGATCAGCTATCTTTTGTATTAAACATTTCTCAAGTGGTTTGATCAAATAAGAGATTTATGTGTGGTTGTTGGTAAAATTGTAAAACTACCATGAATCGGTTTTGCTATATAAGAATTAGTCTTGAATTAGATTGATTGTGCTTAATGATTGTTTTCATTTCTATATGATTGATTGGTTCTCTAAACTATATATATAATATATATAATAAAATATATATAATAAGTATAATCTAAAAACAATCAATGAAACCGATGAGTAGTATAGAATATCCCCGGGTCGTTTATCCCCAACGAGGCTGTGTTGGAGAATCGATACAGTCGGAAAATTGGAGTTTGAATGAGATTACAAGCAAAAACGATGGAGAAAAACCTAAAAATTATGAAATTAAGCTGAAAAACGAAAGCAGGAATCCCGAACAAGGGGTCAAAAA